>JAKZJZ010000807.1:35000-37177 GCA_022702705.1 Papilionanthe hookeriana x Papilionanthe teres
GAGTGTCGAGTCCGGATCTATCAAATGAAATAGTGGTGATCTTCCGTACGTAAAGGGCCATCGGGATGGAATGAAGAAAGGAAGTGGACCGGCTTGTCACCCTCCCAACAATCGACTACCAAAACGTTAAGGTTGTTGATAGGGGTGCTTGGTTGTAACCGAGTCTTGGGGGCACCAGGTGATCCAGCCAGTAAATTAATGATGCCTTTACCCAAATGCCGGATATAGAGTCGTTCAAAGAACCCGCCCGTTTTTTACTAAAGCTTTCCAAATTTTGGAGTCCCCTAATTTAAGGGTAACCAAGGAAGGGTGGGTATGCTTACAGTATTTTCCCATCAGCAAATTAGCCCAGAGGGAGTCCTGGGCTCTAAAATTGATCCAAAGCTTGCAATGGTTCACTTGAATCATTTGGTTTAAGTCTTTAAAACCCAGACCACCAGCCCATTCAGGCTTAGCCATTTTAAGCCAGGATGCCCAATATATCTACTTCCTTTTACAAGCCCAGAGAAAGTGGTTAAAATCCCTTTTTAATTGCACTTGGGTGCTCTTTTTCATGGTGGTCATCTGCATAAGATAGTTAGGGAGGGTAGTAAGGATGCTTTTAAGTAAGGTAAGTCTCCCGCGATGATAAATAAATGTTGGTCCGAGTTAGAGAGATAAGTGCGAGATCTTGTTATGTGTATCATCAAATGGGTCCGCTTTGTCTCGCCAATGTTGAGCTGAACCCCAAATATTTGATAGGTAAAGTTGTGCTGGAAAAGTCGGTGTGATTGAGAGCCCACTATTTAGTGTCCTGAGACACCTTCTTAGAGAATAAAATTTGACACTTAGCTTTATTAAAACTAAGGCCAGACTGTTCCTGAAAAATCTGGAGGCACTTATAAATGTATGCCACAACCCTTTTAGAAGCATTGGAGAAAATCATGACATCATCTGCATATATTAGATGAGAAATAGGAATGTTGGATCTGTGATGATATCTAACTCGCCGATGATTATTTTGCAAATGATTAAGCATTGAGGAGAAGTGGTCCATGGCAAGAATAAAGAGAGTCGGGGAAAGGGGGTCCCCCTGCTTAAGGCCCCTGGTAGCAGAAAAAAGCCCCCAGCTGGAACCATTTATCAGAAGGGAGTGGGAATTATTGTTGAGCCATCTTTGAATCAAATTACAAAAACTTTCATTGAAACCCCTAGCAGACAACACTTCTAAAATGAAATCCCAGCTGATAGTATCATAAGCCTTCCTGATGTCCAATTTGTAGATTAGATTACCCCCTATACACTGCTTGTTTAGGTCCAGGAGCAATTCTTGGGCTAACAGCACATTATCAGAAATGGACCTGCCTTTAATGAATGCTGATTGATTCAAATTGATAATTTTATTTAAATGAGGCTAAATCCTTATGACAAGGATTTTGCTAATTATCTTGCTTATAACTGAGGTAAGACTGATGGGTCTGAATTGATCCCAACTACTCAGTTCAGTGTTCTTTGGAATAAGGACAATATTGGAAGAGCTAAAGAAATAAGACATATCCTTCCCGTGGAAAAAACTGATAATTGCAGCAATAACATTAGCTTTAACAACAGTCTACATATATACATATATACATACATACATACATATATATATATATATATATATATATATATATATATATTTATTTATTTATATATCATTTTTTTAACTATTAAATAGTTTTATAATTAAATTATATTTATTAATAACATATTATACTTAAAATATTTAAAATAAAAAAATAATATTAAATAAATTTTATTATATATATAAATATATATTTATGTACCACTATATATATATTTTTATTTATAATTTTTTGTAATTATTAAATATTTTTATAAATAAATTATATGTATAAATAATATACTATAAGTAAAATATTTTTTAAAAAAATAATAAATAAATTTATATATATATATAAATACATATTTATGTACCTCAATATATATATTTTTATTTATAATTTTTTTAATTATTAAATATTTTTAGAATTAAATTATATTTATAAATAATATACTATACCTAAAATATATAAAATAAAAAATAATATTATCTATATATATATATATATATATATATATATATATATATATATATATATATATACAGAAATAAATTTATTTATTTATAATTTATTTAACTATTAAATATTTTT
>JAKZJZ010000808.1:0-37174 GCA_022702705.1 Papilionanthe hookeriana x Papilionanthe teres
TAGGCTTTTTCTTTGACTATCTTAGAGGACTAGAATTGGGACCCACCTTTTAGAAATTTAAACCACTTCTAAACTCCCTGCAAACTCCACAAACTTGACTATAGACCCACTAATCACCTAGAGGGTTGAAATCGAATGTGGAAGTTTAAAGGATGAGTTCTTATAGGATTCTTTGGCCTTAGGATCGCCACAGGTGGCTAGTGCAGTGAAGGGGCTGACTTACACTACACTTACACACTACATTTCCATACACTTCCTAAAATCACACTCATACCCAACTTAACCTCCTGACTCATGTAGGTGATTCACATGGATGGACCTTAACCCCTAAGCCCTTGGTAGAGGGTTAGGAACAACATAGTGAATGCCTCGAATGAGTCCTTTCATGGCTCATATGGGCTTGAAATGGCTTCATAGCTCAACCAAAATGATTTCTTCCCACTTAAATTCACCCGATCTTCAATTTCCCAAATTTTCGATTTTTGACCCCGGGACCCTACACCTACTAAACCTACAAAACCATGAAATTACCCAAATTTTTGCAAAATTTCCAAATTACCCAAAATTTTCCAAAATCAATCCCAAACATCTCCACATCACTCAAATTGATCATCCGTACCCAAAAATACCAAAGATTCCAAAAATACCTCCCAATACCCTCCAAATACCCAAAATACCCTTCTTGGCCTAAAAATCCAAAAATTCAGAAAATTCCCAGAAAATTCCAGAAAATCCCAAATATACCCAATTTCATTTTGTCCAACTACACCATGGGCCAATTTTGTCAATTTACCTTACTTTTGTCAAAACCCCCAATTTCACCCATTTTAACCCAAAAGTGAACTCGATGTCAAACCAAACCTATCCAATTGACCCAAATTCTGGTCCAATTCAATTCTAAACTTCAATTCAACATTCCCAATACAAATCTAGACCAAATCCAAGTCCAATTTGATTGACATTTGGATCCAATCTCACTTTTGGCCTTAAAGCCCAATTTGGACCCATGACCCAAACTTAACCCGAACTCACCCAATTCAACTCCAATTAACCTCAAATATTTTCTAAATCTTCCTTAACATTCCCACAAACAAAACCCTAACATGATTTGCCCAAAATTTGAACCCAAACCCCACTCGAACTCAATCCAGAGGTTAAAAGGCCCATTTTTGACCTAAGCCCAAACCTAACCCAAATTCAACCCGATTCAAATCCAAATCACCCCCAATTTGTTTCAAATCACTCATGACACATCCATGAGCTAAACCCAACAATTATTTGGCCCAACCTCTTTACAAAATTCCCATCCATAAATTCATTTTTAAACTTAAGGGCCCATTCCTTAAACCATTTTAAAAGCCCACTTCCACCGAATCCAAAACCCCAAAAATTCTTCCAAAGCCCATATGACATTTCCCCTCATCATACTTTCAATTAAAATCATCCCTAAGTCCTAAACCAATGATCAAATATTTCTAAATGAAGCTTCATCCAAATTTCCACCAAATTATCCAAAATCTTTAAAATCCTTTTTTATGAAATTGACCAAACTTTTTGCCGAGCCAAAGGTGAGCCATGAAGCCATGCATGAGCCACATGTGAGCCATGAGAGCTTTGGACACTCCACCATGCCATATTGGGTAAGAAGAGGGGGGCTTTCCTTAATCCCTAAAGCTCATTAGCCTTAATCATGTTTCACCTAAACTTAAATTTAATCCGAATATATTTGGATGGAGACTTCTCCATGCCAAACCAGTGATCCCTTTGATCCCCCACGGCATCCAAAGCCACCTTGAAGGGTGCACCAAGCCCAAATGGGTGGATTGACCCATTTAGACTCAAAACTAGCCATGCCCCATTCTACTTTGATTCAACCACTTTACACATGGCATTTGCCAATTGCTACACTAAACCCCAGCCACGACCCACTGACCAAGATGGTGACCATTGCACAGCCGGCCGGCCACCAGGCCGCCTGAAAACACCATGGCCGAGAGCTCACATGTGAGCCAACATTAAAATTCTCACTTGCTGAGCTGCCCCATGCCTAGTGGTCACCATGGCTGTTCTTCTCCTCACCAGAGCAGCTGATCCCAAGCCACTAACTCCCCACAGGAGGCCCCGGCCGGCTCCATTTAAACTCCACCCCTCTCGGCCATGAAAGGGGAGAAGCATAAACCTTGCCAAAACTGCGCAAAATTGTTCCGGACCCTCCTCCACCCTTAGAGCACTTGATCCCCGAGTGAAATTCCCCTGCCATTTCTCCTCCGTAAGCTCGATTTCGGAGTTGAAATTCCACCCAAAACCGGGACACTTCTCCACGGTGAGCCAATTCCCGAATTGATTGGCTCTACACCTTCACCGGACCGAGGGAAGGCGTCCACCATCAAAAGCCCCATCTCCGGGCCACCCGGTTGCTCCGGCCTCCAAGCTTTGTGATCGGGCTTGGTCGAAATCATATCCGGACTATTCACTAGACCGGGAGACTTCATGCGGAGCTTGCCGGGACCCGATCGAAGGTGCAACGGCTCTCGGATTGAAGCCACACTTCTACGAGCCAAGGTATGAGCTAACACTTCATCCCGAGATTCCGGAGATTCTCCATTTCAAATGCTTTAGTTTCGATGCATGTTAACCGTATAGATGCGTTCTTCTCTTGAAGACGAATCCATAGAGTATAAGAACGTAAAAATCCATTGAGAATCGAGTGAGATCTTAGGGATTTAGTGTGGACGGCTCTCGGGTGAGAACACTTGGGGACGATGAACGGATGCGCGTCCATTCAATACACGCGCGAACGGACGGCTCGGATGGCGTCGGACCGGGAGACGGTACGAGAACCGCGGGGCCCGGGCTGGCGACTCGAGTGTCGGCGTCGAATGGGAGCGCGCCGCGTGGCCTTTCGGAGGCTGCCGAGGATGCGTTGGCGGCGACTCGGATAAGTAGAAAATTAGGGATTTTCGATTTATTTAATTCCTAAACTTCAAAAATTCATATCTCGTGTAGAAAAATCGGAAAAATAAAATAAAAATACCCTCTTGCTCGGTGAAGAGAGGAGAATAATGTGGAAAAGAAATCACTTAATTTCATCAAATATTTTATTTTTCATAATTTATTTACTCTCTGCATTGTTTTAATTCTCCATGCATGCAAACTATTCACCATGGCATGAGACCATAGGGCTTTTGAAGCCTCTGAATTTGGGAACATTCCACGAATTTTCCAAAGTCGGAGGCCATCCTATGAAGAGTTCTTGATTTTTCAAGTTCGAGTCATCTGTTTTGAGTATTTTAATTCCGAGTAAATAGCATGTTGTGAAATAAATTCTAGGAAAATTTGGTGATGTTCCTTATGACCGAGAGAACCCTAGGAAAAATAGATTTTGGCTTAGTTCATTCAAAACAACCCTAATTGGCTTAAACACCCAAAATAGGTCTTTAATTAATTAGAGTTAACCGAGGCATCAAATTGACTTGAAATCAATTCTCCACTGACCTTTAGGATCAGAGGAATCCACCATAAAAATTTGAGGTCAATTGGACTTGGTTAGCCCCACTAATTGGGTTGATTAAGTCACTTAGCCATTTTAAACTTTAAAAATTCATAACTTTTAAAATACTTTTCAAAAATTCACCAAATTGGTTTTGGAGCCTCTCTGATATCAGGGGAACCTAAGAAAATTAAAATTTCAATTTTCTAAAAAAGTTGATTTTTAATAATATTTTAATATTTTTAATAATTAAAAAATGATAAAAATCACAAAAATAATAAAATTCACCAAAATGTCACATTTTGAATTTTAATCACTTAGGAACAAATCCCACATTTTTCTTAGGTCTATTTAGTGAGATATTGAATTTTAAAGCCCTAGGGTAATTTTAAAATTAAAAAAAAATGTATTTTCTAGCATTTTCACTAGAATAATTATAATAAATCATAGAAAAATCAGAAAATTGCAAAATTTGCTTCTCTGGTTTCCTTGATATCAGAGAGATTTTTGAAAAATATAAAACCCATTTTTCATCATTTATTTTATTTTTAAATTAATTAACATTCCAAAACTCAAAATAATTATAATAAAAATAATATAATTCAAAAAATCACCAAAATTGGTCCAAGTACTTCTCTGGTCATTAGAAATGTCCCCTAATTTTATTAAGGACAGAAACTTTCCCTTGGTCATGTTATTAAATTTTCCTTGGAAATCTCTATTTTCCACAAAAATAATTATATAAATAAATTAAATACAGAAAAATCACATTTTCTCCTCTCATGTCTTTATTGATATATGAGTGAAGTCACATAAAAATTTCAAGTTCATTTAAGCCCAATTTAGTGAGTTATGAAATTATTAAGCTTGAAGGGCAAAATGGTAATTAAAATTTTAACCCTTAATTAAAACTTTAGGTTTAATAAAATTAACAAGTAAAATATTTGATCTTAATCTGATTTGGATGATTGAAATTTAAATAATTAAAGGGTAGAAACTCATTAAACAATTTTTTAAAATGATTAAACTTTAATTAAAATATAGATTAAATTTGGAAGAATAATAAAATTGGAATTATTAAAATAAGGGATATTTATTAGGAAGAGATTTATTCTTTAATTTAAAAAATCCCTAAACTAATTATATCATTAACACTTAACTCTTAATTAAAATGATAACTCAAATTTAAAATATTAAAAGACTTAATTAAATCATTAAATTCTTTTAAAATCTCAATTAAAATTATAAATTAAATTAAATTAAAATTAAATTAAATAAAATTAAATTAAATTAAATAATTAAATTAAATTAAATTAAACAATTAAATTAAATTAAATTAAATAATTAAATTAAATTAAATTAAACAATTAAATTAAATTAAATTAAATTAAATTAAATTAAATTAAATAATTAAATTAAATTAAATCAAATCAAATTAATTAAACATCAAATCAAATTAAATTAAATTAAGTTAAATTAAAACTCAATTAAATTAAATTGAATTAAATATAACATCACCTAAGACATAAAAGAAATTAAATATAAAGCGACTTGAACACTATTCCAAATTTAAACCCTTTAACTTAAATCGAATCATTTGAATACTAATTTACCCTTGAAAGCTTTGATTATTATAACTCCTAAATGAAACATTAAATGAAGTACTACTTCACTCATAAGATATTCAAATGTCTTAATTCACTGGGCAAGTTAACAAAACTTGAAAACCTCGGACGATTGATTCATTTACATAATTAAATTCTTTTGGACTTAAAACAATCCTAAAAATATTGAAAAGATGTTTAAGATTCTTCTTAAGCACTTCCTCAATATGATAGGATATTTATAAGAACAATTGGATTTAATTGTTCTTTGATGAAGAAAATCGTCCTCGAACAAAAACACGAAAGAACCTAGACGTCATAGGAGATGACTAGCTATAGGATTAGGAATTTGGTAGAAAACCATAAACTTTCCCTTAGCTTTACCTAGGAACTTGCTTAAATATTCTAATTGTATTTTAAGTGTAGCTTGGGATGACGGGAAGACCCTCCAGGTACGCTTTTATTTTATTGCAATTTACTTTCTTGCAATTTACTTCCTACGCAATTTACTTTATTGCGGATGCACTTTACTTTTCTTGCATGATAAAACAAGCTTGTTGCATGAAAACCCGCACCTTTAGGATAGTCCACTAAAGCTGAAACCAAAACTAAGTTAAAAGTCATTGCAAGATAAAATTCACCGCCACAACATTTCAAAATATAAAACAACTCAAAATTTAATCACAAACAGAACACAAAACTACAATTGCAACTAAATTAAAACGTCCTGTTGGATGATCGAGAATACCTCGGATGATGTAACCTACGTGTTGCTAACGGGATTTTCCACGGTCTAAATGAAAGCGTGGAACTCATTCAGTTGAGTTTAGCAAATTCATCTGGACTAAGTGAATCCGATAAAAATAATGATGCGGAAGGATGGAACCAGTGGGATCTTAACCGGTGTCGTTATAATCAACTTTAAGATTTGTTTTAATCGAAATACAAAACACTTGGAAATTAAGATCTTCTCTAAACCAAAACACTTTTCTCATCCCCGATTTATGATCTCTAAAACTAAACCTCTGCAACAACAAGGAGCTTGGAGCATGATGGGCGACACGGCCATCGTCGTCGACAAAACTTGAACCTACTTCGACAAAACCTTCTTAGAATTAAACAACAAAGCCATAGGACTTCGAGGTAGCTTGCACTAGTGCAACATAAATCCTCAACCTCTTCGTTAGGCATTTGCATTGCAAATTAAGCCCTAACCGATCTTAGGATTCCAAGGTAGTCGTCCGATACGACAATAAACCCTCACATCTTCTAGAGTTTATTGGTTTGATTTTATCATACAAATATAAGCCCTAATTAATTAAAATTGGCAAGATTGAAATACTAAATAAATATTAGGACTTTCCTAAATTCGAAGCCAAACAATAGGATAGTCGGGAAATTACCGAAGTTCACTTCGAATCGGTGATTTCTCCTACCTTTCTTCCTTTGGATTCACAAAACAAAAATGTTCCAAATTTGATCCATTCCACTATTGAAATTCCAAAATTCGATCTTTGAAAACCTTAAACTTTGAATTTCTTGAGAGCAGAATTATTGGTTATTATCGAGAGTTTTCTTAGGTGATTCCCGTCACTTAAGATGTAATTAACTATAGGGGCTTTCCCTTATAGGGAATTTTAAAGAACCCAGGTAATATAAACCCTGTTTAATACTTTCATATTAAGCAGGGGAATTTGTCGGCTTATAAAATTGGTTCGCATACCAAATGGATGTCACAAAACTTCTAGTTTATTTGATCGAGCCCCACCCTCAAGCAGTGTGTCCATCCTTAGGGATAGATACACGGTTTGTGGTGCGGTGCTCGTTTATATAAACTATTTGGGATGTGAGATCGGTTTAATCTCATATCTTAAAACTTTCAAATTTAAAATTATTTTCAAAGTCAAATATTACTTTCTAAATTATATATATATATTTAAATCAAATTTAAAATTTAAATTCGCCGACAGCTTCTGTTAGGCGCCCCTTTTCAAAATATCACACAACCTAAAAATAGTGCCGACAACTTCTAGCGACTCCGCTGGGGAAGATTCCTCTCTTCATTATAATCAAATAATTCTGCTTTCAAAAAATCGGTAGTGCATCCATGTCGTTAGTGGATCAAACTACCCTTCTTTCCGTTGGAATACTATGTTCATTTCTACCTTGAACAAGTATAGCCAACATTCTCCCGGATTTAGGAGCCTTTGTTTAGACACCCCTAAACGGAGAGGTTCCGAGATCCTTTTACCTCATTTACGAGGTGGGGTGGACCCCGATAGGTGTTAGTTTAGGAGTGATCCTTCGAGTCGGGAAGTCTTGCTTAAGACTTTCTTTTCCTTTCTGAATCGGATTCCTTACCTTCTCTACACCTTTGAACATTCCGTCCTAAATAAACAAACCCTCTAATAAGTGATTCTTTTAGCAAATAACTCCTTTTTATAAATACATGAACAAGAATGTGTTCGGACTCTTTTCAATTCCTTTCTTTTCGTCCTGAAGAAAAGAAGCATAACTTGGGACTGACAACCAGAATCTACCTTGCAGAAATGGAAGCCCCGAAACTGATTTTCTCCTTCACCGACGGATCGGACTTCGGCTGTCATAAGGATGAGTTGCCCGACAATGGGGTCATCCGATTTGGACGAGGATTTGAAACTACGAACGTCAAGGTCACCGACGTCTCCCTCTTTGCCCGACAAATAAGGTATCCGAAGGCGAGGAGCCACCGCCGGGTTCGACCTTAGGTCGACCCAAGAGTTTCCTCCCCTGCGAAGGGTCCCGACTAGGAGGAATCTTGCCGTCCGCGGGAGGACTGTTCTTACTACCCCCACTTGGTCTAGTTGTTTCGCACCTACCCCGACTTACGCCAAATCAAAGGGGAAAGAAATCCGGAACTATGGTAAACACGTTCACGAGTGGAGGGTACGGATCTTCTGTAAGACCTTCTGTCTTCGAAGTCGGGTCCGGTTCGAAGATTCCGTCGGCGACAAAGACCCAAAGAAGAAATAGAAATAGAAGGATCGCCGGGGAAGCCGGAGCTGGCCGAGATTGCCTTCCTCGAGGAAATTCCGAGTTGCCGGAATATACACCGCTACCGGAATATACACCATCGCTCGACTACATACCACTTTTGGGAGGAAGCGGGTTCCATCCCCTCTCCGCCTCAGAGGATGAGGAGAATGTTCGCAAGATTGCTGCCACATTACCTCGGCCCGCATACTACAACGATAGCCGCAAGAAAAGAACTAGAACTACGCCGTTTGCTCGACTGCAAACTTTGGTAGAAAAGCTAGCAAAGAAGGAAAAGCGCCCGTGTCGGAAATTCTACGAAGGATAAGGCGGGTGCCGGTCGAATCCCGTCTTGGGCCCCGAGTAGAACCCGCCGTCATGATAGAAAAGCCAAGCAAGAGAATGAAGGCTAGCCCGCTGTCGTAGTATCGGAATTACAGATTAGGGAGGATACCACCTTCCGGCATTTGGCCAACGAACCATCCGGTCCTAGACCTTCTGTTGCTAGAAGGATGGTGTGGCGTCCCACTACGGGGCGATTGAGATTGAAACGACGGCTCGATAAAGAAAGTCTCCCGGGAGGCTCGGAATGCGAAGAAAGTGCTCTTTGCGATGAAGGGGACTCGTGAAAAAAGGACCGCGACCATCGCATGACAACCACGAAGATACACAGAAAGCTCCGCTAGAAGATGCCATGGAAAAGTTGAGAGCCGACATCCGACGAGTTAGCAAAAGAAAGAGAAGAAAAGTTCGGAGATGAGATCGACTCATCGGAATTCATGGACAACGAATATGCGAGAAATCAACATGGTTGAGACACGAGCTTCATCGGCTTCTCATGGTGCTCCTGCGACTGCAGAAGAGAGGAGCCGAGGCGATGAAGAGACGGCTTCGGGAAAAGAACGACACGATCGCTCGAATGGCGAAGAGGAGGAAGAGATGGCCGTAGCTCTCGCCACTCTCCGGAGTCGAGTACAACCACATAGAGAGACACCCCCGGAAGTCATTCACATCGTAGACGGAGGAAAGGAGATTACATCCGTCATTGGGGATGACCGAGTCGAAAAAGGATACGGCACAAAGTATGATCCACGAAAAGGATATCAAGAACTTGGTAGAGCGAGCGGAGTGCGAGAAGCCTTAGCACGATCGAAGAACGGGACATCCATTCGGATGGGTAGACCTTACCGGAAGAATTCGACGGTCGTCCGATACCGAAAGGCTTCGTACCACCTCTGTTTAAGACCTTCGACGGAACCGGGAACCCCCGACGGCATGTTGCACACTTTCGTGCCGGTTGTTGCAATGCCGGCGGGAGCGATGCGCTACTCTTCCGACGAGTTCGTTAGGCGATGCGTCGAGAATCGCCTTCGGCCGGTATGCGGAGTTACCCAGCGGTTACGTGAAGACATTCTCGGAGCTAGAGAGCCTCTTCATTAAGCGATTTGCCGGAGCTCGGCACCACATCACTATAGGTGATTTAGTGGTAGAGAAACAAAGGCCGAATGAAACTCTAGTGGATTACATACTTCGATGGAGAAATTTAAGCATGAAGTGTGAACCACAACTGCAAGAACAACATGCGGTCGGCATCTTGCTTAAAAGCATTCACGGCCCGATAGCACTTCTCCTCGAGGGATTCACTTATTAAGACTTTTGAGAAGTTGTTAAGCAAGGCCGGAAGCTTGCAAGAAGAGGCGAAGCAATTAAGTTTTGCCGACAAGACGGACGAGCGAAGCCGGTGAAGACCTTCGAGAAGAAATCCGGGATCGTTGCGGCGAGTTGACAAAGGCAAACAACCGATGCAAATACCACGCGAACGGCCGCGGCAACCACAACAAAATTACCGAGCAACCCCGGTCCAGCTATCACTCGTCTCCGCGGTATGAACAACCGTCTCGTCCGCAACGTACATTGAGGGAGCTTCGAGCGAAGAATACCGGTTCGAAAATGAAGCGTTACCGAAGATGTTCCGCGGCTTAATGAAAACTCCGGATTCCAGCTGCCAGAGCCCAAAAGACCGGAGGAAGTCGACAAGAAAGGTGATCCCGACTTTTGCCCCTACCATCGGATGCTTGGGCACAAGATGAAGAGCGCATTACCTTCGAAAAGTTGGCTCGATGACAACCTTCGGAAAGGAAATATAACAATCCCGAAGGAGTACATGAAGGAACCCCGAAAGGAGGTTCGCGTCAATGTTATCTCAGCCGATCCCGTCATTCCGATAGATCCCTATGCAACCAACGATGGATGGACTACCGCCTGGACAAGGTCTTCGAAGAAGATTTTAGATAACATCCGAACCGCTTCGGTGCGAGCTTCAATTCGAGTTCGAGACCCGTTAAGCCGGTACTTATCACTTGCGATAGAAGAACCACCTCGACGGGAGACAATCGAAGAGAAGAAGAAAATTGACGAAGAAGAGGGGCCGAGACTCCTAAGGCTAGACTAGGGGCCGCTTATCCTAGGATAGTTGTTTCCGATTCGGGGAGAAATCCCTCGAACCTCGATTTTGTATGATTATCTGCTCACTTCGGTGGGATCATATAATGATAAGGGTGATGGCGTTGGCTACGTTTTGATTGTTTCTAACGATTACGTAACTAGCGACAATCCGGGCGTCGATTTCGATACCAACAACAATTCTCGAATCATACAAGATCTCGACGATCAAAATGACGAAGAAGGCATCCATCGAGGAGGCTACGAGAGTTCAACAAGCAACGGATCTATCGCGCGAGTTTCGAGGAGCTCCGATTACGATAGAGTTAGAGCCTTCGGATTTAGAAGATAATCCGGAAGAGCCGGTCATTCCGATTCGGGAGGAGATACCGAGCAAACTCAACACTAGATTAAGAAGAAATTACGAAGTCAACCTAAGAAGTGGAAAAGTTCTACCTCCAAGAATGGGTCCAAAAGACAAAGGAAAGCGGTGGTTGTTCAAGAAGAACCAACCCCGGCGGAAGACATACCCGTTCGAGAAGAAGCCGAGACGCATGGAAACAAAGTGGACTACAACGTGCTAGCCCATCTTAGAAAACTACCGAGCCAGGCGAGCATTTACGATGCTCTCATCTTATCAAAGGAGATGAGGGAAGCTCGATCGAGGCCTTACTTGATCCGGAAATTTGCTTAGCTCAAATGGCCGGAGATTCCTTAGATGAGGTTTACTCGTTAAAGGAACGACGAGGTGTTACCTTCACGGACAATGACCTACTACTTGGGACGGCGAGATCACGACCGACCGTTGTACATTTCGGTTACAATTGGGAAGTTTACGCTCTCCGGAGTATTGGTGGATCCGGGAGCATCAATCAATATAATGAGTCTTCGAACACTAGCATACTTGGAAATTGATGCTCGTGAGCTCGAGGCCGACAAAATGTTATTAAGAGGATTCAACCGGAAAGGAGAAAGAGCCCTCGGGTCAATAACGCTGCGATGAAAACCGGTGACTTAGCAAAGACAACCGCAAAATTTCATATAATCGATTCGAAACGTCGTTCAACGCTCTCTTGGGCCGACCATGGATACATGAAAACGAGGATGGTACCATCATCTCCGCACCGAGTGCATCAAATACTACGATGGAGGGGAACAGTGCATCAAAGGTGATTTATAACCATTCTCCGTACATGAGATTGGAATCCACGAAAACGCAGCCTATTATGCACCGCCAAAGAAAACAATCTTCTCCAGAGATACCGTAACAAATGAAGCAAAGAAAGTTCGAGACAACGAAGAACTCGAAGTTCTAGTCCAACGAGTCACTCACCACTCCCTTCCGGCGAGATGGTGAAGGTTTCTCCACAACTCGCATCCGAGGTCGAGGCCGGGGACGAGGCCGTGGTAGAGACACTAGGACGATTGGACGGAGGAAACCAGCCATCAATGTTGATTGGGAAGATAGTTCGGAAGAAGAAAAAGAAATCAAGCAAGAAGCGGCAACAATAAGTCGAAAGAAGCCGCAATACAAGATCTCCTCGAAGATGAAAAGAACGAAGAATACAAATCAATGTACGAGAAGATTAACCACTACGTACATACTATGACCCTAACTCCGATCCATTCTAATAAGATCGAGGGTATGGAGGTCAAAGAGGTACGTAGTGACGGTGCAAAGCCGATCAAATTCTACTGTCGGTGCTTCTTCCTCCAAAGCGAAAATAATGTACAATTCAAAGATGTCACTTCATCAGAATTAATGGAATTACCTTTTGAGTGGTACTCTCCCTGTGTTCAAAGTTTAATTCAGCGTGGTTTCTTACCTCGACAGTGGACAAGAGGTCAATCTCAACATTTTGAAAAATTATGGAATAACTCCGGTCGTCCTCCCAATTCAAAGCATGGACTCGGATTCGGCACAGTAGGGTCAGTTGACGATACTGAATTTTGCTTGGTTGTCACTTGCAAGTCCAATGAAAACTGCATGGAAACTACAGACGAACCCGAAGATTTACAAATTGGAGACGCTCCACCGAATTCGAAGAAGAAATTAAATCTACAATAGATGAGTTAACGGAAGTTAACTTAGGTACTAGCGAAGAGCCTAGACCGACCTTTGTTAGCTCCTTACTCGATAAAGAAGACTCGAAGAAATAATCAAGTTATTAATGGAATTTAAAGACTCGTTTTGCTTGGAGCTACGATGAAATGCCGGGATTAGCTCCGACGGTTGCGGTCCATAAGCTAGGAGTGGATCCTACTGCGTTCCGGTCGGACAAGGTCCCGGAAGAATGCGTCTAGAAATCGAACAACAAGTCATAGCCGAAGTTAAAAAGCTAATAGACGCTAAATTTTTCATAAAGAACAATACCCGACACAGTTAGCCAATGTGGTGCCGGTCGGAAAGAAGAATGGTCGGATCGGAATCTGTGTGGACTTCGAGAGATTTAAACAAGGCATGTCCAAAAGATGAATTCCCTCTACCGATTCCAGGACCGATGATCGATATTGCTTCGACACATGAAATATTCTCGTTCATGGATGGATCTTCGAGGATATAACCGGATAAAAATGGCTCCGAGAAGATGAAAAGCTTACGGCATTCGAACGCCGATCGGAGTATTTTGCTACACGGTGATGCCATTCGGACCGAAGAACGCAGGAGTAACCTACCAAAGAGCAATGACAAGAATTTTTGATGATCTCATCCACAATCAAGTCGAGTGCTACGTGGACGATGTCGTCATCAAAAGCAAAGTAAAGGAAAACCACCTGTATGATTTGAGAATTGTTTTCGAACGATTAAGACAATTTAACCTTAAGATGAATCCCTTAAAATGCGCCTTCGGCGTCACCTCCGGAAAATTCTTAGGATTCGTTGTCCGACATCGTGGAATTGAAATCGATCCGGAGAAGATTAAAGCCATCTTAGAAATGCCGCCTCCCAAAACCTTAAAACAACTACGATCTTTTCAAGGGAAGTTGGCATATCTTCGACGCTTTATCTCAAACTCGTCGAGTAGGTGTCGGCCTTTCTCGGCACTAGTTAAAAAGGACGCCAAATTTATTTGGGAAGAGAAATGCCGAGAAGGCCTTCGAAGACATTAAACAATATTTAATGACACCTCCTGTCTTAGCAGACCCAGGTCTCGGAGTAGACCGGCGATACTTTACACCGCGGCTTTAGATGACTCTCTCGGAGCCACTGTTAGCCTGAGTCGATGATGAGGGTAAAGAAAATGCTCTTTACTACTTAAGCCGTCGTTTACTTCCGACGGAAGTAAGGTATCCCGCAATTGAAAAGCATTGTTTGGCCACGATCTTCGCCGCTCAAAAGCTCGGGCACTACATGCTTTCTCATAAGGTCGACCCGATCTCGAAGTTTAATCCATTGCAATACTTGATGACTCGCCCAACACTTTCCGGCGGACTTGCCGGATGGTCGATGATATTATTGCAATTCGATATAACTTTCGTGCCTCCGCGTGCCGTAAAGGGACAAGTCTTAGCGGACTTCCTCGCGAGCACACCCTTTGCCGGCCGAATCTCCTCTCGATGACGATCCGCCGGATGAACAAATAATGAACCTAGAACACCTTGACGATCGACGTTGGGAATTATATTTCGACGGAGCATCTTCGACACACAAAGATGAAGAATCGCAAGTGATAGTGCCGGTAAGGCGGGAATCGGGCTAATCTTTATAACACGGAGCAAAGGATGTTAAGATACTCCTACCACTTGACGAACCGTGTACAAACAACGAAGCGGAATACGAAGCCCTCATAACGGGATTGGAATTAACTATTCAAATGGGGATAACGGACATCAACATCTACGGGGATTCACGGTTAATCATTCAACGAGTTGCCGGACGATCGCGAATTTTAAAGCCAAGACTAGAACAATACTTCCGAGTATGCCATACAGTTGTTGGAACAGATTCCAAATGTGACAATCTACAAAATTCCTAGAAAAGAGAATGCTTTAGCGAGATGCTTTAGCCCGTCTCGCAAAAGAATTTGCACGTTTGCAAGATGAATCGGTGGAAGTGTCGGTTCACGGACGTCGGGTCCTATCACGGCTCGACATAGACACAATACACAAATCGAGAAAAGAAAAGAAGTAGTTGCGGCGGTGACGGAAAACACGAGAAGATTGGTGACGGCCATTGATAGACTACACCGCAAACAGGAAAGCTACCGGACGATAGGTCGCTAGCCCATCGGATCAAGAAAAGAACTGCATCCTACGCATTAATAAAAAACACATTATACGAGAAGGTCTTTTGATCAAATGTTGCTAAGGTGCCTTAGCGGGTCCGAGGCCCGTGAAATTGTTAAAGAGGTGCATTCGGGACTCGTAGGCGCTCACCGGTCGGGTCCAAAGATGAAAATGAAAATTAAAAGACTAGGGTACTACGGCCCTCGATGATGACCGAGCGCATGAAAATCGCCAAGAGCTGTCATCAATGCCGAGTGCACGGAGTGGTTCTACACCAACCTCCAAATGTGCTACACCCGACAATTGCGTCGTGGCCATTTGAATGTTGGGGCACGGATATAGTGGGTCCGATAGAACCACCATCTTCAAAAGGACATCGCTTCATTCTTGCGGCTACGGATTACTTTTCCGAGTGGGCGAAGCGGTTCCACTTAGAGATGTGAAAGCACACCACGTGCTTACGGTTTTCGAGAACCAAGTTGTCTACCGTTTCGGAGTGCCGCGCGGGATCATCTCGGATAATGGGTCGGCATTAAGAAGCACACAAATCAACAATTTTATCGGGAGACACGGAATCGGCGGCGATACTCGACAATTTACTACCCAAGAGCGAAACGGTCTCGCAGAGGCTTTTAATAAAACTCTCGTTCAAATCTTAAAGAAAACCACGGACGATAATAAGAGAAATTGGCACGAGAAATTGTTAGAAGCCTTATGGGCCTACCGGACAACCTTCGAACTCCTACTCGAAGCTACACCTTACGCTGCGGTGTATGGGTCCGAGCGATGTTACCTTTAGAAGTTCGGCTTCCTTCACTCGAAATTGCGGTTGCAAACAAGATCACGACGAAGAAAACACCAGATTACGACTCGAAGAATTAGAAAGCTTGGAAGGGAAAAGACTTGCGGCGCAACAGAATTTAGAACTATACCGAAGCTAAGATGGTTCAAGCCCTTGACAAACCGGTCCGCTGAGAACCTTCAAAGTTGGTGACTTAGTTCTCGTTCTCAAGAGACCTATTCTTGCACACCGCAAGATAGAAGGAAAATTTGAACCCACTTGGGAAGGACCATTTGTTGTTGAAGCGAGTATACTCGGGAGGTTCCTACCGGCTTAGTGAATTGCCAGGGAGAACGACATATGCTTCCGATCAACGGACGATACTTGAAAAAGTATTACGCTACCTAATGTTTCGAAGGAATGAATTCTTCATCCCTAAGAAACACGGGCAAAGTAATTACTTATGATTGGGTCCGAACCCAAAAATAAAATGTGCTAAAATAAATAAAATCCCGATAATAAAATTTTTCTTGTTTTCTCTTCCAAATCAATCTTCAATCAAATTTCAAATTCATCTTTCCAAATTCCAAATCAAATCCTCAGTCAAATTTCAAATCCACTCTCGATCAAATTTCAAATTTGATCTTTCCAAATTTCGAATCAAATTCTCAATCAAGTTCAAATCAACCTTTTGGGTCGAGGATTTTACATCCAAGACTGCACTGCTTTAGGATTCTTTCCTATTGCACTGAAATATATTAAATTCAACTTTTTGGGTCGAGGATTTTACATCCAAGACTGCACTGCTTCAGGATTCTTTCCTATTGCCTTTGAAGTACATCAAATTCAAATTTTTGGGTCAAGGATTTTACATCCAAGACTGCACTGCTTTAGGATTCTTTCCTATTGCACTGAAATACATCAAATTCAACTTTTTGGGTCGAGGATTTTACATCCAAGTCGCACTGCTTTAGGATTCTTTTCCTATTGCACTGAAGTACATCAAATTCAACCTTTTGGGTCGAGGATTTTACATCCAAGACTGCACTGCTTTAGGATTCTTTCCTATTGCACTGAAATACATCAAATTCAACTTTTTGGGTCGAGGATTTTACATCCAAGACTGCACTGCTTCAGGATTCTTTCCTATTGCCTTTGGAGTACATCAAATTCAAATTTTTGGGTCAAGGATTTTACATCCAAGACTGCCTTTGCTTTAGGATCCTTTTCTTATTGCACTGAAATACATCAAATTCAAGTCAAACTTTTGGGTCGAGGATTTTACATCAAAGACTGCACTGCTTTAGGATCCTTTTCCTATTGCACTGAAATACATCAAATTCAAATTCAACTTTTTTGGTCAAGGATTTTACATCCAAGACTGCACTGCTTCAGGATTCTTTCCTATTGCACTGAAATACATCAAATTCAACTTTTTGGGTCGAGGATTTTACATCCAAGACTGCACTGCTTGAGGATTCTTTCCTATTGCACTGAAGTACATCAAATTCAACTTTTTTGGGTCGAGGATTTTACATCCAAGACTGCACTGCTTTAGGATTCTTTTCCTATTGCACTGAAATACATCAAATTCAAACTTTTTGGGTCGAGGATTTTACATCCAAGACTGCACTGCTTTAGGATTCTTTTCCTATTGCACTGAAATACATCAAATCCAAACTTTTTGGGTCGAGGATTTTACATCCAAGACTGCACTGCTTTAGGATTCTTTTCCTATTGCACTGAAATACATCAAAATCAAACTCTTGAGGTTAAGGATTTTACATCCAATACCACATTGCTCTGAGAGCACTCCTCATTGCAATGATGCAATCTGATCAAATTCAAATTTCTTTCGAGGTTGAAGATGTTACATCTAAAACCTCAAAATTCCAATTTTCATTTCAAATCAAATCCCTCAAATTAATTTTGACAAAACTTCAATCTAAATTAAAAAAAAAAAACTCCAAGTTGAAATCTAAACTCACACATAAAAATTTAAAACAAAATAAAATCTAAATCGAAATTCCCCGAGATCATGTGATTTGGGATTCACCTCCTTTTCCTTTCCCAGGCGAGAGTTCGAGAATCTCCGGTTCCGGAGATATACTTGACACTCTCCGACAAAACTCTTCTACTTCGTCCTAAGTTCGTCACTTGGACATCTGTGTTGGTTTTGTTGATCGCTTCGGTCAACACCAATACGCGCGGTGTGCTCCGTCAGCTCACCACACCTATTGGGGGTCAATTTGTTGACCTCATTTTTGATGAGGTCTTCCCTACTTCTTTTTAGTGCTTAGGATCTAGCCTTAGGCTTTTTCTTTGACTATCTTAGAGGACTAGAATTGGGACCCACCTTTTAGAAATTTAAACCACTTCTAAACTCCCTGCAAACTCCACAAACTTGACTATAGACCCCTAATCACCTAGAGGGTTGAAATCAAATGTGGAAGTTTAAAGGATGAGTTCCTATAGGATTCTTTAGCCTTAGGACCGCCACAGGTGGCTCGGTGCAGTGAAGGGGCTGACTTACACTACACTTACACACTACATTTCCACACACTTCCTAAAATCACACTCATACCCAACTTAACCTCCTGACTCATGTAGGTGATTCACATGGATGGACCTTAACCCCTAAGCCCTTGGCTAAGAGGGTTAGGAACAACATAGTGAATGCCTCAAATGAGTCCTTTCATGGCTCATATGGGCTTGAAATGGCTTCATGGCTCATATGGGCTTGAAATGGCTTCATGGCTCAACCAAAATGATTTCTTCCCACTTAAATTCACCCAATCTTCAATTTCCCAAATTTTCAATTTTTGACCCCGGGACCCTACACCTACTAAACCTACCCAAAACCTTGAAATTACCCAAATTTTTGCAAAATTTCCAAATTACCCAAAATTTTCCAAAATCAATCCCAAACATCTCCACATCACTCAAATTGATCATCCGTACCCAAAAATACCAAAGATTCCAAAAATACCTCCCAATACACTCCAAATACCCAAAATACCCTTCTTGGCCTAAAAATCCAAAAATTCAGAATATTCCCAGAAAATTCCAGAAAATCCCAAATATTCCCAATTTCATTTTGTCCAACTACACCATGGGCCAATTTTGTCAATTTACTTTACTTTTGTCAAAACCCCCAATTTCACCCATTTTAACCCGAAAGTGAACTCGATGTTAAACCAAACCTATCCAATTGACCCAAATTCTGGTCCAATTCAATTCTAAACTTCAATTCAACATTCCCAATACAAATCTAGACCAAATCCAAGTCCAATTTGATTGACATTTGGATCCAATCTCACTTTTGGCCTTAAAGCCCAATTTGGACCCATGACCCAAACTTAACCCAAACTCACCCAATTCAACTCCAATTAACCTCAAATATTTTCTAAATCTTCCTTAACATTCCCACAAACAAAACCCTAACATGATTTGCCCAAAATTTGAACCCAAACCCCACTCAAACTCAATCCAAGGTTAAAAGGCCCATTTTTGACCTAAGCCCAAACCTAACCCAAATTCAACCCAATTCAAATCCAAATCACCCCCAATTTGTTTCAAATCACTCATGACACATCCATGAGCTAAACCCAACAATTATTTGGCCCAACCTCTTTACAAAATTCACATCCATAAATTCATTTTTAAACTTAAGGGCCCATTCCTTAAACCATTTTAAAAGCCACTTCCACCAAATCCAAAACCCCAAAAATTCTTCCAAAGCCCATATGACATTTCCCCTCATCATACTTTCAATTAAAATCATCCCTAAGTCCTAAACCAATGAT
Organism: Papilionanthe hookeriana x Papilionanthe teres; assembly: GCA_022702705.1. Classification (NCBI taxonomy): domain Eukaryota; kingdom Viridiplantae; phylum Streptophyta; class Magnoliopsida; order Asparagales; family Orchidaceae; genus Papilionanthe; species Papilionanthe hookeriana x Papilionanthe teres. Next base: position 19,363 of record JAKZJZ010000808.1, read on the forward strand.
CAAATATTTCTAAATGAAGCTTCATCCAAATTTCCACCAAATTATCCAAAATCCTTAAAATCCTTTTTTATGAAATTGACCAAACTTTTGCCAAGCCAAAGGTGAGCCATGAAGCCATGCATGAGCCACATGTGAGCCATGAGAGCTTTGGACACTCCACCATGCCATATTGGGTAAGAAGAGGGGGGCTTTCCTTAATCCCTAAAGCTCATTAGCCTTAATCATGTTTCACCTAAACTTAAATTTAATCCAAATATATTTGGATGGAGACTTCTCCATGCCAAACCAAGCTGATCCCTTTGATCCCCCACAGCATCCAAAGCCACCTTGAAGGGTGCACCAAGCCCAAATGGGTGGATTGACCCATTTAGACTCAAAACTAGCCATGCCCCATTCTACTTTGATTCAACCACTTTACACATGGCATTTGCCAATTGCCTACACTAAACCCCAACCCTGACCCACCTGACCAAGATGGTGACCATTGCCTGGCCGGCCGGCCACCAGGCCGCCGGAAAACACCATGGCCGAGAGCTCACATGTGAGCCAACATTGAAATTCTCACTTGCTGAGCTGCCCCATGCCTAGTGGTCACCATGGCTGTTCTTCTCCTCACCAGAGCAGCTGATCCCAAGCCCTAACTCCCCCTGGGAGGCCCCCCAGCCAGCTCTATTTAAACTCCACCCCTCTCGCCATGAAAAGGGGAGAAGCATAAACCTTGCCAAAACACTGCCAAAATTGTTCCAGACCCTCCTCCACCCTTAGAGCACTTGATCCCCAGTGAAATTCCCCTGCCATTTCTCCTCTATAAGCTCAATTTCAGAGTTGAAATTCCACCCAAAACCAGGACACTTCTCCACAGTGAGCCAATTCCCAAATTGATTGGCTCTACACCTTCACTGGACCGAGGGAAGGTGTCCACCATCAAAAGCCCCATCTCCGGGCCACCCGGTTGCTCCGGCCTCCAAGCTTTGTGATCGGGCTTGGTCGAAATCATATCCGGACAATTCACCGGACCAGGAGACTTCATCCGGAGCTTCGCCGGGACCCAATCGAAGGTGTAACAGCTCTCAGATTGAAGCCACACTTCTCTGAGCCAAGGTATGAGCTAACTCTTCATCCCGAGCTTCTGGAGATTCTCCATTTCAAATGCTTTAGTTTCAATGCATGTTAACCGTATAGATGCGTTCGTCTCTTCAAGACGAATCCATAGAGTATAAGAACGTAAAAATCCATTGAGAATCGAGTGAGATCTTAGGGATTTAGTGTGGACGGCTCTCGGGTGAGAACACTTGGGGACGATGAACGGATGTCGTCCATTCAATACACGCGCGGACGGACGGCTCAGATGGCGTCGGACCGGGAGACGAGTACGAGAACCGCCGGGCCCGGGCTGCCGACTCAAGTGGTGGCGTCGAATGGGAGCGCGCCGCGTGGCCTTTCGGAGCTCCCGAGGATGCGTTGGCGCTGACTCGGATAAGTAGAAAATTAGGGATTTTCTGATTTATTTAATTCCCTAAACTTCAAAAATTCATATCTCTGTGTAGAAAAATCAGAAAAATAAAATAAAAATACCCTCTTGCTCAGTGAAGAGAGGAGAATAATGTGGAAAAGAAATCACTTAATTTCATCAAATATTTTATTTTTCATAATTTATTTACTCTCTGCATTGTTTTAATTCTCCATGCATGCATACAATTCACCAAGGCATGAGACCATAGGGCTTTTGAAGCCTCTGAATTTGGGAACATTCCCCGAATTTTCCAAAGTCGAGAGGCCATCCCTATGAAGAGTTCTTGATTTTTCAAGTTCAGGTCACTGTTTTGAGTATTTTAATTCCAGTAAATAGCATGTTGTGAAATAAATTCTAGGAAAATTTGGTGATGTTCCTTATGACCAGAGAACCCTAGGAAAAATAGATTTTGGCTTAGTTCATTCAAAACAACCCTAATTGGCTTAAACACCCAAAATAGGTCTTTAATTAATTAGAGTTAACCAGGTATCAAATTGACTTGAAATCAATTCTCCACTGACCTTTAGGATCAGAGGAATCCACCATAAAAATTTGAGGTCAATTGGACTTGGTTAGCCCCACTAATTGGGTTGATTAAGTCACTTAGCCATTTTAAACTTTAAAAATTCATAACTTTTAAAATACTTTTCAAAAATTCACCAAATTGGTTTTGGAGCCTCTCTGATATCAGGGGAACCTAAGAAAATTAAAATTTCAATTTTCTAAAAAAGTTGATTTTTAATAATATTTTAATATTTTTAATAATTAAAAAATGATAAAAATCACAAAAATAATAAAATTCACCAAAATGTCACATTTTGAATTTTAATCACTTAGGAACAAATCCCACATTTTTCTTAGGTCTATTTAGTGAGATATTGAATTTTAAAGCCCTAGGGTAATTTTAAAATTAAAAAAAAATGTATTTTCTAGCATTTTCACTAAAATAATTATAATAAATCATAGAAAAATCATAAAATTGCAAAATTTGCTTCTCTGGTTTCCTTGATATCAGAGAGATTTTTGAAAAATATAAAACCCATTTTTCAACATTTATTTTATTTTTAAATTAATTAACATTCCAAAAATCAAAATAATTATAATAAAAATAATATAATTCAAAAAATCACCAAAATTGGTCCAAGTGCTTCTCTAGTCATTAGGAATGTCCACTAATTTTCTTAAGGACAGAAACTTTCCCTTGGTCATGTTATTAAATTTTCCTTGGAAATCTCTATTTTCCACCAAAAATAATTATATAAATAAATTAAATACAGAAAAATCACATTTTCTCCTCTCATGTCTTTATTGATATATGAGTGAAGTCACATAAAAATTTCAAGTTCATTTAAGCCCAATTTAGTGAGTTATGAAATTATTAAGCTTGAAGGGCAAAATGGTAATTAAAATTTTAACCCTTAATTAAAACTTTAGGTTTAATAAAATTAACAAGTAAAATATTTGATCTTAATCTGATTTGGATGATTGAAATTTAAATAATTAAAGGGTAGAAACTCATTAAACAATTTTTTAAAATGATTAAACTTTAATTAAATAATAGATTAAATTTGGAAGAATAATAAAATTGGAATTATTAAAATAAGGGATATTTATTAGGAAGAGATTTATTCTTTAGATTTACAAATCCCTAAACTAATTATATCATTAACACTTAACTCTTAATTAAAATGATAACTCAAATTTAAAATATTAAAAGACTTAATTAAATCATTAAATTCTTTTAAAATCTCAATTAAAATTATAAATTAAATTAAATTAAAATTAAATTAAATAAAATTAAATTAAATTAAATAATTAAATTAAATTAAATTAAACAATTAAATTAAATTAAATTAAATAATTAAATTAAATTAAATTAAACAATTAAATTAAATTAAATTAAATTAAATTAAATTAAATTAAATAATTAAATTAAATTAAATCAAATCAAATTAATTAAACATCAAATCAAATTAAATTAAATTAAGTTAAATTAAAACTCAATTAAATTAAATTGAATTAAATATAACATCACCGAAGACATAAAAGAAATTAAATATAAAGCAACTTGAACACTATTCCAAATTTAAACCCTTTAACTTAAATCAAATCATTTGAATACTAATTTACCCTTGAAAGCTTTGATTATTATAACTCCTAAATGAAACATTAAATGAAGTACTACTTCACTCATAAGATATTCAAATGTCTTAATTCACTGGGCAAGTTAACAAAACTTGAAAACCTCGGACGATTGATTCATTTACATAATTAAATTCATTTGGACTTAAAACAATCCTAAAAATATTGAAAAGATGTTTAAGATTCTTCTTAAGCACTTCCTCAATATGATAGGATATTTATAAGAACAATTGGATTTAATTGTTCTTTGATGAAGAAAATCGTCCTCAAACAAAAACACAAAGAACCTAGACGTCATAGGAGATGACTAGCTATAGGATTAGGAATTTGGTAGAAAACCATAACATTTCCCTTAGCTTTACCTAGGAACTTGCTTAAATATTCTAATTGTATTTTAAGTGTAGCTTGGGATGACGGGAAGACCCTCAGGGTACGCTTTTATTTTATTGCAATTTACTTTCTTGCAATTTACTTCCCTGCAATTTACTTTATTGCGGATGCACTTTACTTTTCTTGCATGATGAAACAAGCTGTTGCATGAAAACCCACACCTTTAGGATAGTCCCTAAAGCTGAAACCAAAACTAAGTTAAAAGTCATTGCAAGATAAAATTCACCGCCACAACATTTCAAAATATAAAACAACTCAAAATTTAATCACAAACGAACACAAAACTACAATTGCAACTAAATTAAAACGTCCTGTTGGATGATCGAGAATACCTCGGATGATGTAACCTACGTGTTGCTAACGGGATTTCCCACGGTCTAAATGAAAGTGTGGAACTCATTCAGTTGAGTTTAGCAAATTCATCTGGACTAAGTGAATCCGATAAAAATAATGATGCCGGAAGGATGGAACCGTGGGATCTTAACCGGTGTCGTTATAATCAACTTTAAGATTTATTTTAATCAAAATACAAAACACTTGGAAATTAAGATCTTCTCTAAACCAAAACACTTTTCTCATCCCCGATTTATGATCTCTAAAACTAAACCTCGCAACAACAAGGAGCTTGGAGCATGATGGGCAGCACGGCCATCGTCGTCGGCAAAACTTGAACCTACTTCGACAAAACCTTCTTAGAATTAAACAACAAAGCCATAGGACTTCGAGGTAGCTTGCACTAGTGCAACATAAATCCTCAACCTCTTCGTTAGGCATTTGCATTGTAAATTAAGCCCTAACCGATCTTAGGATTCCAAGGTAGTCGTCCGATACGACAATAAACCCTCACATCTTCTAGAGCTATTTGTTTGATTTTATCATACAAATATAAGCCCTAATTAATTAAAATTGGCGAGATTGAAATACTAAATAAACATTAGGACTTTCCTAAATTCAAGCCGAAACAATAGGATAGTCGGGAAATTACCGAAGTTCACTTCGAATCGGTGATTTCTCCTACCTTTCTTCCTTTGGATTCACAAAACAAAAATGTTCCAAATTTGATCCATTCCCTATTGAAATTCCAAAATTCGATCTTTGAAAACCTTAAACTTTGAAATTCTTGAGAGCGAGAATTATTGGTTATTATCGAGAGTTTTCTTAGGTGATTCCCGTCACTTAAGATGTAATTAACTATAGGGGCTTTCCCTTATATGGAATTTTAAAGAACCCGAGTAATATAAACCTCGTTTAATACTTTCATATTAAGCGGGGAATTTGTCGGCTTATAAAATTGGTTCGCATACCAAACGGATGTCACAAAACTTCTAGTTTATTTGATCGAGCCCCACCCTCGAGCGGTGTGTCTATCCTTAGGGATAGATACACGGTTTGTGGTGCGGTGCTCGTTTATATAAACTATTTGGGATGTGAGATCGGTTTAATCTCATATCTTAAAACTTTCAAATTTAAAATTATTTTCAAAGTCAAATACTACTTTCTAAATTATATATATATTTAAATCAAATTTAAAATTTAAATTCGCCGACAGCTTACGTTAGGCGCCCCCTTTTCAAAATATCACACAACCTAAAAATAGTGCCGACACCATGTTCAAGTCTAGCCAAATCTTAACATAGTAAAAGTCTAAGCTAACGTGGACTTAAGACCAAATCAACTAAATCATTTAGTCAACCCAAACTAACTTGTGTAAACACAAATTAACTAAATCACTGGGTCAACTCAATCTAACTGGGGCTAACCCAATTCAACTGAATCACCGAATTAACTCAGCTGATCTCTGGTTAACCTAATGAAAGTGAATCACCAGGTTAAATCGTCCTAACTTAAGTTAATACAAATCAACTAAAACACAAAATTAACTTGACCTAACTCAAGTTAACTCTATACACTAGAATCATCGGGTTAACCTGATTAACTTGGGTTAGCCTAATTCAACTAAATCACCTGATCAACCTGAACTAACTTGTGTTAACCCAATTCAACTGAATCACCCGCTCTAGTTGACTTAACTCGGGTTAACCCAATTTAACTGAAGATTTGGATCAGTCAAATCTAACTCAGGCTAGCCTAAAATCAATTCAACCTGTTTGGGTGACCTCATCTACCTCAGGCTAAGCCAAAGACAAAGTTCTATGAGGTAATTGGAATAAGTTGTGATTAACTTGTCATGAGACTCAACTTTAAGTTTGACCTAAGCCTCAACACCGATTTACTCAAGGTTGAATTTATGTCTAACCTAACATAAACTAAAAAATATTACTCGAAGTCTAACTTTACTTAAACATGATTTTATTTATGAGCTTAACTTTAAGCATTCTAGCTCAACTTGGTTTGTTTGTAAGTTAATCTAACTTAGCTTAACTTGTCTTATTTTAAGTCAATCTAAGCTAACTAAGATTGGTTTAACCATAATTAAAGTAAGTTTACCTAAGTTATCCTGTTAAACGTTGGTCTATTTAAATAGTTTTAAGGAAAATATGAGAGAAAACTACCATATCCAAGTTAACTTAGATAACTTAGAGATTCAGTTAAGGATAATTAGGGGTAAAGTACCAAATCAACTTAAAATGACAAAAAAACCACCCTGGAAGACATTGAAACATAAACTTGAACAAAAAAAATGCAACTTGGTTTGTGAAACAATTTTGGAGGAGACAACCCATGGTTTCAAACAAAATATCTTCCAGTCACTTGTGACTAATCAGATCATAAACTTAATGACGTTGGGATAAGGGATCCATTGGATCTTGATCAGGTCATTCCTAAATGACAAAAAAAATAACAAAACAAAATCTTAATTTATTAAGAAGTATTAAGTAATGTAAAATTTTCAACCCCTAAAATCCGAAGAGGACATTAAAAATTGAATGAAACCATAATGAATAAAGATCACTAAATGCAGCTAAAATCCGTAGATATTAGGGTCAATGAAGATCTCTTAGATGATGCAATACGTGGTTGCAGACAAGAAACATCTAGTCATAGTCGGTTGAATTATCGCTCATATTAATTAGATCAAGACCCATGATGACACCGGGATGATGGAGCCATGGACAACTTAACTTGGCTGCCTAAAATTTAAAAATTTAACAATCACAAACAAAACAAATCTTTTACTAACTTTGTTTAGTGAGATTTCTTAAAAGACGCACGTCACCATACATTTCTTTCACATGTTATTAGGATGTGCTAACTTTGTTTTACTGGAATGATCATTCGTTCTACTAAAAATCTGGTGTGAATGATGGACCTCAACTAAATAATGGAATGAAACTTTAGATTAGCTCGAAAGCTTTATGAATCTACAAGCTCTATGATAGGATTTTGACATTCCTTTCCTTGAAAACAACATTTGAAATTTTTGAGAACAAATTAAAATGTCATTAAGGAGTCTTCTGAATAAATCATATTACTTAAGATGTAATTTACTATAGGTACATGTCCTTATAGGAGAATGTGAACCCTATCATAGGCACATCAACCTGAAGTCTCTGATAGTTAGCTTTGATAAGGTTTCTTTCATAGTTATATCTTCAAAGCATACCAAAGTGATTTCATTGTGGAACTGTGCTTTTAAATATCATTATTTTAAGTCACCATAAGAAGGCTTATCATAAACTTGTTTTATTTATTCTCATTTTTGTGTGCCCCAATCCTCTGATTTCTCCTCTCTTAATTCATCAGCATGATTTGAGATGGATGATATATTTGGAGAAAAAAGAAATATAACATAAAATAAATTGGCAACTCCTCAACCACAATGAAGAGATCAAGCAGCTAACAAAATTAAGATTGGCGGCACAATTTAGATGGCCATCAAGAGTTTAGCGACTCGACTGGAGAAATCCTTTCTTCACATCAATAGATAATAAATTTGTTCTTAGTATTAGGGTAATCCCTAACTCAAGATAAGTTATTGATCTCGATTCTTATATTTATACTTGTGGCAATCAGATCATACTTATATTTTTAATATAAAGTTTACATTTATACAATGACACAAAAAACTTAATTCTTATGAAAATAATAATGAAATAGTGACATTTAAATTTAGAGATTCTACGCAAGTATACATATCGTTATCAAGTAATACAAGAATTTTATATTAAGCCCCAAATTACCAATCCCATGGGGAAACATTTAGGAAATTTAAAAGATAAAAAGGTTTTTAAATCAAAATTCTATTTAGAAAAATTCACTTAAACAGTTTCAAATAACAGAAAACTTTAAAATGAAAATCTTTTTGGTATTTTTTTAAATGGCAAAATAAAGTAAACAATTTACTAACTATAACAAGATTTTTGTAAGATTAAAGAAGTATAGATGAAAATATTTTTTTTCTTTATCATGATTGAGTAATAAGTATAGAATTTATGTTGTGGAAGTATTCAATATGTGTTGTGTTAAATAAGAGCAATTTTTTTTACCATTAATACAGATGCTATAGAGAACAATGGCTAGTTTAAAGTTTGAATAGTTTTTAAGACGGGTTAGGTAGAGAAGATACTAGCTCTCACTCTAGAGTTCCCTCCTTTCCCTCCATATGGGAAATAACATCTCACATCAAAACCTAAAACATTAAAAAAAATTAGGGACTTTAGTGTGTCACCCTAAAGTCTCTAATTCTACACACATAAAAGTATATTTCCTTATATATTTGCACAAAATTATATGAATTACTTTTTCATCCATATAATCTCATGTGATTTCTACCTATTATTCATTGAGACAATTCCTCACAACAAATTTTAACATCTTAATTGGTAAAAATAAGAAGTAAATGAAGTATAAGGATTAAATCAATCACAACTGCTTCCAAAATTAAAGATCAATACTTCCATAACCATCATCCAACACTTTATTACTTGTCATTTTAATGGAAAAGATAAAAAAGACTACTCAAAATCCGTGGTGAAAACACTAGAACAAGTAGTTTTCAAAGTAGAAACCATGTAGAAAACCCAAGAAGTCTCAACTAAAACCAAATAAAGTATTAAGATAAAACTTATATCAAGTTCCTCTCCACCAACACTTGAAGTTCCTTTGAATCTCTTCCTTTCTATGACAAAACTCCCGTAGACCAGTCACCTAACCCAAAAGGGTTTAAATTTCTCTACAAAAATGGATTTTTACTTAAGAATCGCTACTCAACTTTTCTTTCACTAAGAGTTAGAAAAGTTTGAAGAAAACTTAAGTTAGAATCCTACAACTTCTTACTTTAACTACTCACTAAAAACACACTAATTCTTCTTTTTTGATGCCTCTCTAATAGCCTCTCTTTACTTTAATAACTCCTTTCCTTTATACTTTCTCAAAAAGTGTCTTAGTGTCTCTTTAAAATGTGTCCATAATCAATGTTTCTACCTAAGAGATGCATCATTTTAAGTGAAATTTTAATGTCTTTTGCGCCCTTGATCAGTTATCCATGTTTGTACTAAAAGATGCTTCAAACACCTCTTCAAAATTCCCAAAAATTCATTAAAATTATAAAGTAACTATTTGGCACTTATGCACAAGGTTTCGGCACGCGACCTTCTCTGTCTGCTGGCTCTTAGGTGCTAGATCTGGGCACTTAAGCCAACCATTTCATTTTAACACCTTCTTTTTTGCTCTAAATTTGATCCTTTTACACTATTTTTGACATATGTGGTTCATTTAAGTGTACTTGAAAGAAAAACCCAAAAATATCTTCCATTAAAGTGAAATATCATCAAAAATTAGTATAAAAATGTGCATAAAGATATTATATTTTTGAGGTATATCAAATTCCTCCAAAACATAAAATGTTACTTTCCTCAAGTGTCACTACATTCTTTTAAAACCAACATAAGAAAATTATGTGAATGAGTTTCTTTAGGAGATTCTAAAAATTTGTTCTAGAAATGTAGTATTCCAATTTAGAAAAAACTTTAGTGAATGAGACCAATTTAATATTTAGAATAATTTCTAAAGTGAAAAAGTATGAAAATATGAGCTCCTATCTATTTCATAAATACTTGTAGATTTTTCAATTATAAAGTTTAGACATTCTATCTTCTTTACTTCAAAATTTTCATTAAAAATACTTATAATCACTATGTTATATCCTTAAACTTAGGAGTTTCTCATATCTTATGCATTAAAAGATCATATTTGGAACAAATTTTTGATTAGGCACTAATCCTCAAGCTTCTCCTCTCATGCTATACTTTTCTTTTCTTCGATTTCTTTTTTTTCTTTTCTTTTCTTTTTCTTTTCTTTTTTTTTTCCTTCTTCTCTTTTATTTTGCAAGGATTACTATATTTGGAGAGGTCTTTAATGATTTTTAATTCCACCCTTCCTCTCTTAAAACAAAGGTCTCATATATATCCTTTACTTAAAAATATAATATTAGTTTTTGAAAATTACTTTGAATAAAAGAAAGTTATGTATTGAAAATAAAAGTCTAAATCTATTATATATTTCAAAAATAAAATATCTTTTACTAAAGATAGTTACACCATAATTCCACAAAGAAATATTTTAACTTGAATTTTTTCTTCATCACTATAAAGTTTTAACCATATTTTCTTACACATTTCTATAGTCAAAATTTTATTACACTAATATAACTTCATACACAAAATCATTTTTCAAATAAAAAATCAAATTTAATTGTATTATATTTGAGAATAAATAAATTTCATGTTTTGAAAATTGATTTTTCATTCCCGCCCCCCCCCCCCCCCCCCAACATAAATTTTTACAAAGATTATACAATTTACCATATAATATATGAAGATAGGAATGAAAAATAAAACTTATGCTTACATGAATTTTCATATCCTAGTTATGCAGGTAAATAAAATTTAAAAACAGGAGTAAAAATGATCAAATTTCATTTTGATTTTATCTTTTATGAGATTCAAAAGACTTCTAAGAAGTGGAGGCTAATATAAAAATAAATCACACAAACTAACATAATATCACAAACAAAACAGGAAATTCATTTTAGTAAATTAAAATTTAAACATGAAGGTTAGCTATATCTAAATTTCCTAAAGAAGCAGGAATAAGTTCAACAAACTTAACAAAACACATTTAAAATAAAAGAGGTAAAATCATACTACCACATTAAGATCACATAGATACATATCACAACAAACAATAACAACAGTGTTCACCACAACCATAAATAACAACACATATAGTGGTCCAGACACCAACACAAATAACTGTTCAAAAAAAATATACCACCTCTCAATCTCTACTCATCTTTCTCACCGTCATCATCTTCATCATCTTCATTACTATCATTCTGATAACTAGTAGATCAAACTGACTATACCGTGGATAAGGATGAAATACCACACTTTGATCACCTCTAATAAATCCCTCCAAAGAAGTGTTGTAATCTTCCTCATAATCACTATGTCTCCCTAAATAGGAATCAATAAGATCCACATAATACTCAAGATTTGGTACATTATACATAGCATTTTAGATTTTGAATCAGGAGCGGATCTTCCACTAGATGTCGATGCTTGAGATGTAGAAATATGTGAAGTAGAAGCACCAAAACTTTTTGAAAATCCCCCTCTCTAGGAAAAAATTGAATGTATAGAATAATTCTTCACATTTACACTAGTAATTGGCTTTAGAGGTTGAATAATCTCTTTCCAAATATCAAATTTAGCACTAGATTGCTCACATAAACAAAAGATTAGGGAAGGAAATCCCAAAACTGCAGTAGTGGCAGCTCTGGCCGAATTAGAATAACCTGATAAATGAGAGATCCAATATTGATCATCTTGTACTGTTGTATGCAGTATTTCAGTGTATCCCTCTCTCTAGTAACTTCGCTAACATTATTTGTGGGGAGTAGACGAGCAGAAAAAATATAATGTCATGCTTTGTGTAAAATTTTTTAAATTCTTTGAAGGAGACTCCAAAATTTTTGTGGGCAAATGTCATAAGGTATTTTGAATTTGTGTTATAAGTTTTTCTTTTAAGACTTGACTTTCAATACAAATCATGTATTTTTGTTTTATCCTCATGAATTCTGAGTAGTTCCCTTTATTTCTCCTTGCATATGAGAATTAATCTTGTGGGATTAGAATTATTTAAGGAATTATTTTTATTATAAAAATTATGAAAGTATTTTCATCGATCCTTTATTGACTTTGTAGATTGGCAACTTATGAGGTTAAATCTGTTGAGAAAGATAGTGTCACGGAGGGCTATGATTTCACCTAAAATATGAAAGCCACACATCACTTTGGAAAGCGCCATCGCGATCACAGTTCCACTTAAGAATAACCTATATTTAGTGCATATTTTATAAGCTTTTTTTATACATTATTGTTGATATTACACTTTAAAGGAAGTTATTTTGCATGTTTTTTATTTAAGGTACTTGGATTTGACATTTAGATAAAATGTGGGAGTAATGTAGCAAAATTGTGAAAATATTGGTGGCGCTATCGCGCAATCCCTAATGCTAGCGCCAGTCTCCAGCCATAATGGTGCTATAGCGTTATAGACTGGGGCTATAGCGCAAAAAAATACCTTTCTAGAAGATCCATTGAATTTGTCTATTTTTGGAGGATTGTATGAAAAAAACTCATGGTTATTATTTATTTTCTTTTAAATTAGAAGGATTTGACCTAATTTAGGGACCTTTTGGAGCCTCAAAACTTCAATTGGATGGCGATAGTAGTGTAAGTGTGAGAGTGATTTAGTGTGCAAACATTTGGAAATTGCTTAAACGAAATTACAGAAGTTTACTTAGGGAGAAGTCATAATGAACTTTGAATTTGTGTTTGAATTTTTGTTATCGGACTTGGATTTCAATGCAAATGTTTTGTCTTTCTTTAATCTCTAAGGGTTCTTAGTGGTTCCCTTTCTTTCTCCTTGCATATAGAAATTAATCTTTTGGGATGAGAATGATTTAAAGACTTCTTTTTACATCCTAAATTTGTGATTGTATTTTCACTGAATATTCATTTACTTTACAAACTAGTCACTTGTGAGGTTAAAATTTACGATCACCAAAGGAGAGTTCAAATGAATTGGGGGATAAGTTTCGATGGGCATAAAAATAGTTAGTTCTAGGGTGACAGGCTAGATTCTTTCCAGTTTTTCCCTGGTGCTAGGATTTAGTCAATATATTGACTAACGTTAGAGCCTTTAGAGGTGCGAGTCTAGACTACTATGATGTATAAGCGAGATGTTAAAGAATCAACTTAAGTTAGCGAATGTTCTTTGCAAGTACCGGGAGGAGGTAAAGAATCAGGTATGCTTCTATTTGACACAATACAACATTTTTGTCCTTAATAATGTCAATCTTACATAGGTTAAAATCTCACTCTAAGGAGAAAGTTTTTCCATAAATTCTGAATATGTGGTTATATTTTATTAAGCTGTTTCATTTAGTTGTTGTTCTCTATTTATCGACGTATAAACATTTTTGAATATATGTTTTTTTTTAGTTGGGGTTGACCATTAGAAGCTGTCAGTAGCTGGAATCGAAGTCCCATCGCCCGCTTCAGAAGGACAATTTTAATTTAGTTATAATTTAGTATAGAAAAATATGGAGTCAAACTAATCTCATATTTTCAAAGTTCGAATGAAAGAGCACTAGACCTCGAGCTTTGTATATATCCCGAAGGATGAACACAAAAATTAAGGATGAGGCTCAATCAAATGACTAAGGAAAAGTATGACATCCGTTTGTTCTGCGGAACCTGTATGTTTGCCAACAATTTCTCCCATTTAATATAAGAGGATTAAATGGGGTTTATATTAATCTGGGGTCTTTTAAGTTTCCTATAAGGGCAAGCCTCTATAGTTAATTACATCTTAGATAACCAAAGTCACCTAAGAAAACTCTTGATAAAGATCAGGAAATAATTATATTCATGACTTCCAAAGGTAAGGATTTTTTTCAACGAAATGTGATTATCGGAATTCAATAGGTGAATGGTTCAAATTTCAAAATATTTCATTTTATCAGAGTCCAAAAGAAAAGAAGACTATGAGAAGAACACAGATTCGAGAAGAATCCCGATGTTCTCCTAAGCTATCCTATTGTTTGGCTCAGTTTAGGAAAAGATTTAATTTATATTTCATCCTACCAATTTTATTATTTAGGGCTTACATTCATTTGAAGTCGATCATATGAATAGCCTGGAAGATGTGAGGATTTATGTCGTGTCGGGATGACAACCTCGGAAACCTAGACGAGTTAGGGCTTATAATGCACCGGGTTCAAAAGCCTAAAAGATGAGATGAGGGTTTACTTTGCATCGGGAAAATAACTCAAAGTCCTATAGCTAGTTGCTTAATGCTAAGAATGGTTTAGCTGAAGTAGACACAGGTTTTGCTGAAGAAGATGGACGTGCTGCCCACTATGCTCCAAGCTCCTTTGTCGTTGCAGAGATTCAGTTTTAGAAGGTGAAAATCAGGAGGTGAGAGAATTGTTTTGGTTTAGAAAAGTCTTAGAATCCAAGTATTTTTGTGTTTTAATTAAAACAGATCTTAAAGTTGATTAAACAGAACAGATTAAGATCCCACGGTTCCGTCATCCCGACACCGTTATTTTCATCGGATTTACTTAGTCCAGATTAATTTGCTAAACTCAACTGAATGAGTTCCACACTTTCATTTAGACCGTGGGAAATCCCGTTAGCAATATGTGGGTTACATCATCCAAGGTATTCCCGATCATCCAATGAGACGTTTTAATTTAGTTGCAGTTGTAGTTTTGTTATTCTGTTTGTGACTAAATTTTGAGTTGTTTTATCTTTTGAATGTTGTGGTGGTGAATTTTATCTTGTTGTAACATTTAATTTAGTTTTGGGTTTCAGTTTTTTAACTATCCTAAAGGTTTTCAGATTTCATGCAGGGTGACATTCTTGTTTAACATGTAAGAAAGGTAAAGTACAGTACATGAAATATAAATCACAATAAAATAAAAGCGTACCTCGTAGGGTCTTCTCGTCATTCCCAGCAGAAACTTTAGTATTGCATTGCATGTATGTGTTTATAATTTTGCAGAAATTAAAGCATGTCAGAAAACAAGAAGAAGTTGGACTAACAAGCAATAACTACTCAATCCTGTGATGTCTATGTTTAGATCCTGGTTGTCTACCAAATCCTATGATGTCTATGTTAAGATCCTGGTTGTCTACCAAGTCCTATGATGTCTATGCGAATTTCTATGTTGTGTTTCAATGAACTTTATTAATTTAATTGAGGATGGTTTCGTTAGCAGACATATTAAGTGACATATTAAGTTTAATAGACCTCTGAGGTATCCAAAAGGTCATAGAAGGATGCAGGTCCATGCTTCCCTCTCACAGCCTGGTGAAAAGTCTCAGGCTCATTTAGACTTATTATGTTGCTTAACAACTCATCCTACCTACACCCTTATGCTTAATGAACACAGGTGTTCGGGCTAGGTTGGGCCAGATGGGTTTAGGAGTGGTTTGGATTTGGATTGTTGGCAATGGGTAGTTTGATTTGGACTTACGGGAGTGCTATGAAGAGTTTGTGATTTTATTTCTGGAAGATTTATTTGAGTTCGTGTTTCGATTTCTTTTTTTTTTGGGTTTAGTTTGATTTTTGTTTTTGTTTTGGTTTGTTTTTAGAGAAAGGAACTTTGAGTTTGGAATGTGAATTGAGAAGATTGTGTGGACATTGGGTAAAATTTGGGTTACTCCATGCATTCACTAAGCATAAGGGTATTTTTATTATGTTTTCTACACCAAGTTATGATTTCCTAGGGGTCTTTATAAAGGGAAAAATAAACCATGCCTCATGAGGCCTACCCTAGGTTTTATTGTTACCGTGTTGGTATTGTATTGTGGTCGAGATTGTTGTTGTAAGTTGTCTTTGTTGCATTATGTTATTGTATTATGTATGTTATTATTATTTATTATTTTATTATTATTTATTTTATTATGTGTTATCATTTTATGTTATTACTGTTATTTATTATTTATGTGTTTTGTTATTTTTTTTATGTGTTATTTAAAATTATTATCTTTTATTTGTAATTAATATTATTATTATCTTTATTATTTTATTAATTTATTATCTTATTTAATTCATTGTGATTTATTTACTTCATTATCATTCATTTATTTAATTAATTGTTAATAATTTAATTTAATTTAATTTTACTTTAATTTATAATTACTTAATATTTATTTATTTAAATTATTGTTTTTTGTTTTCATTTAATTATTATTATTTAATTTAATTAATTTAATTTTAGTATAAATTATTATTTTTTTATATTATTGCTTAATTTAATTTAATTTAATTTATTTTATTTAACTTATTTTATTTAATTTAATTTATTATTTATTTAAATTATTATTTAATTTATTTTTAATTTAATTTATTCAATTTTATTTTATTTTTTTATTTTTTTACATTATTATTTAATTTAATTTATTTTATTTTATTTTTTTTAATATTTATTTATATAATTGTTTTTCGATTTATTTAATTAATTATTATTTAATTTAATTTGTTTAATTCAATTAATATTATTATTATTTTTGGTTTTATTTAATTTTAACTTTTTAATTTCAATTTAATTTATTATTTGTTTATATTATTTATATTATTTTCAATTTATGTATATATATATATATCTATATATATATATATATATATATAGACACACACACACACACACACACACACACACACACACACACACACACATATATATATATATATATATATATATATATATATATATATATATATATATATATGTTTTTTATTTTATTATCCTTATATTCTTATCATTTAATATATTTAAATTATAAGTTATTTTTCTTGTGATTTATTATTGTTATTATTTAGATGTATATTTAAGTTTATTATTTATATCATTTATTTATCATTTATATTATTATTTACTTAATTATAAAGCTTTTCATTTTCTCTCTCCTTGATTATTCTTAAAGTTGTTATCATTTATATTAGGTTATTATTTATTAAAATTAATATTTACATATATATTTACATTTACATTATTTTAAAAAGAATGACATGTTTATTTACTTATTTTTGTTATTTATTTATATTTACAATTATTATTTTAGTTATTATTATTATCATTTTCTTATATTTTCATTATCTATTTAAGTTTATAGTTATTTATTTTATTCTTATCACATTATTTTTTATTATTTACATATTGTATTATTCATATATCATTATTAGTCATTTAGTTATTTATATTTTAGTAGTATTTATTGAAATTTAATATAGTTTAGTTATATTATTTAAATTTAGTGTAGTTCTTTTATTTAGTAAAGTTAATAAATTTAGTATGGTTATATTATTTACATTTTGTATAGTTATTTTAGTAGTTAAACTTAATATAGTTATTTTAAATTTAGTATAGTTTTCTTTAGTTGAATTTTAGTAAAGATATTATTTAATATATTTAAATTTACAATTATATCACTTATGTTTTTTTTCACATTTGTTATTTATTATTTTATTTACAATGTTATATATTATTTTAGATTTTCATTTCATTTTCTTTTGTTTTTAATATTATTTCTTTTTCTTTTTCTTTTTATGTTGTATTATTTTTTTTTAATTTTAGAATTCATTTTTCAAGTTAGTAAAAAAAATTAGGTGGTAGATTTGTAAATATTTAAAATTAGAAAGGTTCTAAAAAAACTAAACACATATATTTTGCAAAAAAGATATCATAAAACCAAGCAAGAAAAAGGTTTAAATAATTTACATGAAAAG
>JAKZJZ010000809.1:0-37156 GCA_022702705.1 Papilionanthe hookeriana x Papilionanthe teres
TAAGTAAGAGAGAGTGATGGAGGGAGAGAGCTAGAGAGAGAAATATAGAGAAGTGAGTGTGGGGATGATAGAGCTAGAGGGAGTGAGTGAGAGGGAGAAAGGCAGCGTGAAGATGAGAATAAATGTGAGAGACAGAGCATGAGAGATAGATGGAAAGGTTGAGAGGAAGTGCGTGGGAGGGATAGAAGGAGAGAGTAGCCTGTGCGTGTGAGAGGGGGAAGGAGAGAGATAGCAAAAGAGAGTAGGGGATAGAGGAAGAGAGAGTGAGAGCAGACAGAGAGAGGAGTGATGACAAGGAGAGTAAGAGAATGAGTGAGAGATATATTGTGAGAATTGAGAGGGAGTGTGTGAGGGAGGGAAGGTGAGAGAGAATGAGAGATATAGGGAGAGAAAGAGTAATTAAAGAGTTAGAAGAGAGGGAGATAGAAGAAAGAGCAAGAGAGAGATAGTGAGAGGGCAAAAGAGAGCAAGAGAGGGAGTTAAGATAGGGATTGAAGAGAGTGAGCGGGGGGAGAGAGGGAGAGAGTATAAGGCAGAAATAGAGAGAGAAAAGATATTCAGAGAAAATAAAGCAAAACATAGTGAGTGAGAGCCAGAGAGAGATATAGAGTGAGATATGAAGAGAAAGGAAGGGTGAGAAGGGGAGAGAGAGACTCTGATGAAAAAGGGAGAGAGAGAGAGGGAGGAAGAGAGCGATAGATGGTTGGAAAGAAAGAGTGAGTAAAGTGATAAGAGAGTGATGAAAGAGAGCAATATAGAGTGTGTGTGAGAGAGAAAGAGAGAGAAATAGAGAAAGAAATAGTGATAAAGCATAAACAGAGAAAAAAGTGAGAGAGGGCAAGAGTGAGAATGAGAGAGGCCGACGAAGGGAGTCAGAGAAATGGAAGAGAGTGGAAGAGAGAGTGAAAGAGAAGAGAGAGTAAAGGAAGAAATAGAGATAGAATGAGAGAGATGGAGAGATTGGTAGAGAATGGTGCTTAGTGGGAGAGAGAGGGGGTAAACTGGAAGGGAGTGAGAGGGAGAGAGGGAGAGAAGGAGAGAGGGATAGAGGGGGAGAGTGCGTGAGAAAGAGAAATAAGAGCTAGAAAGGGACAGAGAGGGAGGTAGGGAAAGAAACAAGAAAGTTGGGGAGAGAGGGAGAGAAGATTGAAAGGAGAGCAAGGAGAGAGAGCAATAAAAGAGAGAGTAAGAGAGAGAGTGCACATGGAGTGAGAAAGAGAGATGGAATGAGGGAGTAAGAGTAAGAGTGAAACCAAAGGAGAGGATGAGAAGCTAAAAAGGGAGAGAGTGCGAGAGAAAAATAGAGGGAAGAGAGAGTAAGGGAACTGTGAGTGGGAGAGAAGAAGTAAGAGAAAGGGAGATAAGGAAAGCAGGAGAAAGAGAGGGATGAAGGGAGTGAAAGTGGGAGGGAGAGTGAGAGAGACTCAGTGAGGGATAAAGAGAGCATCAAAAGAGAACAGAACAAAGAGTGAGAGAGATAAAAAGAGGTGGAATAGAGAGTGAGAGAGAGGAAGAGAGTGAGTGAGAAAGAGAGATAACATGAGGCAGTGAGAGGATTTAAAGAGAGTGAGCAGGAAAGAGAAAGGAAGAGAGAGTGAAAAGAGAGACTAACGGAAGATTGAGTAAGAGTGAATGAGGATTTTGAAGTGAGGGAAAACGAGAGAATATAGAGTGAGGCAGGGAGTAAGAAAAAGAAGGATAAAGTTAAGGAAAGGAGGGAGGTAGAGAAGTGAGAAAATGAGAGATGGAGGGATGGAAACAAGAGAGAGAGGAGGGAGTGGGAGATTAAGCGAGAGAAAAGAGAGAAGAGAGGGCAACAAGGTAGAGTGTAAAAGAGCATAAGATAGAAAAAGAGAATAGAGAGTGAGAGAGAGAGTGCGAGAGAGCATAATAGAGATGGAGTGAGGGAGGGAGAGGAGAAAGTGAGAGAGAAAAAGTAAAATGGTAATAGAGAGTGAGATAGAGAGCAAGAAATTGAGCTAATGAGGGTGAGAGGGAGACAGAATAAGAGCGATTGAGAGAGTGTATGAGTGTATGAGATGGAGAGAGAAGAGTGAGATACACAAGGGAGACCTAGATAGGGCACGAATGAGGCATTGAGAATGATAGAGGATAGAGTGAGAGAGTGAAGGAGATCCAGAGAGAAAGAAGAAAAGAGAGTGAGGGAGAGAAAAGGATATAAAGAAGGGAAAGAGAGAGTGGGACAAGAGCAAAAAAAAGATACTAGGAGGATGGGAAGGGAGAGAGGAGCAAGGGTTGGAGGAAGAGAAAAGAGAGATAAAGAGTGAGGGAGGGATCAAGAGAGATATATTGATAGAGAGGAAGAGAGTGAGAGCAAGAGTAAGGAAAGGAAAGTGAGACAGAGGAGATATAGAGAGGGAGGGAGAGAGGGAGAGAGTGAGAGAAGTGTGATAGAATGTGAGAAATAATAAGAAAAAAGTGAGAGGGATTAGGAGAGCGAGAGAGAGGGTGTGCCTGAGTGTGAGAGAGTGAAAGAGATTTAAAGAGAGGGAGGGCAATTGAGAGATAAAGAGAGTGTATGAGTGTGTGAGATGGAAAGAGAAGAGTGAGCTACATAATGGACACCTAGAGAGAGCAAGATTGAGGGAGAGAGAATGATGGAGGGAGAGAGTGAGACTGATAAAGAGAAAAAGTGTGTGAGAGAGAGAAGGAGATCTAGAGAAAAAGACAAATAATCTCTTCTTTTCTCTCTCCATCCATCTTTCCCCTTCTCCCACTTTCTAACCCTCACTCACTCTCACACATTCTCTTTCCCTTCCTCAATCTCTATCTCTTCTCCTTCCCCTCTAACTGTCCCTCTCTCTTTTCCTCCCCATCATTTTCTATTCCCCACTCCCTCTCTCTTTCATTCAATTTCTTTTCCTCACACTCTCTACCTATTTCACTCTTTTTCTTCCTCACTCCTTGTTCTTCTTTCATTATCTTCCTTCATTCTTTCTTCTCTTTCTACTTCTCTCACTCTCTCTATCTTTGTCACTCCCTCTCTTCAATATCTCTCACTCCATCCCTCTCTCTAATTTTCAATCTCTCTCACTCCCACCCTCTCTACTATAACCACTTTTTCATTACACTCACACACAAACACTCCCTCTTCGCTCTCTCTCAAACCCACTCTCATTGTCTCTCTTCCTCCTTCTCTTTTGCTCTCCTTCCTTGCTCTTTTTTCTTTCTCTCTTTCTTGCTCCCTCTCTCTATTCTATTTCAATCAAACTTTTACTCCCTCTCTCTTTGTAACTTTCTATTCTCTTATGCTCTTTCTTTTCTTGATCACTCTTCTTTCTCTCTCACTCTCCCTTCCTCTATCCTTATCACTCTTGCTCTTTCTCACTCCTTCCCCCTCTCTCTCACTTGTTCCTCTCTCTCTCACAAACGGTCTCTCTTTCTCTCCATCTATCCCTCTCAAGGACTTCCCCTCAACCTTTCTATCTCTCTCTCTCATTCATTCTCCTCTAACCCTCCCTCTCTCCCTCTCACTCACTCCCTCTTTCTCTATCTTCCCCTACTCTATTCTCTCTCTATTTCTCTCTCCCTCCCTCCATCACTCCCTCTCATATAGATCTCTCTCACTCCCTCTCTCTTTCTCACTCTTTGTTGCCTGTCTTTTACTTTGTATTCTGTTGGTCTCTCTTCTCTGTCTTTTTCACACCCACTATGCCCACAAACATTTTCTCTTGCTCCCTCTCTTTATCTCTTTCACTCATTCTCACTTCCACTTTCATTCCTCAAAATCTCTTCCCACCCCCTCCTTCTGTCCATTAAATTTTACTCTCACTCTTACTCATTCTTTTCTCACCCTCTTTTGTTTATCTCCGTCTCTCTCTCTTACTCTCTCTCCCCTCACTCTGCCTATCTATATTCATCTCTCTCTTTATCTCACTCTCTTCTCTCTCAATTTCTCTTTCACTCTCTCTCCTTCTGTCGCTCTCTCCCTCTCTTCAACTTAGCTCACTCCCCTCCCTTCTTCTATCTTTTTCACTCTTTATTATCTCTCTCACCTACTCTATGTACTGCTCCTCCAACTTCTCTCACTATTTCTCTTAGTCCATCCTCCCACCTTCCCTCCTCTATCCTCCTCCCTCCCTCCCTCCCTCACTCACACTTTCCTCTTTCTCTTTATATAGCACTTTCCCTCCCTTTCTCCCTCCTTTCCTTTCCCTCGCTCCCTTTACTTCTCCTCTCTTACTGATTATCATCCATTCTTTTGTTCCCCCTCTCTCTCCCCATTTTGCTCACTCTCTATATCTCTCTCACACTCTCTCCCTCTCTTTCTCCCTCTCTCTCTTCAATCTTTCTCACAGCCTCCTTCTATCTCTCCATTTTTTTCTTTTTACCACTCAAGCTCTCTCTCAGACACTCTATTATATCTTTCTCTATTTCTCTCTACTTGTCCCTCTCTATTTCTCTCTATTTCTCTCTATATCTTCATTCTCTCTTTTTCTCTCACTCTCTTGTTCTCCCTCACTTCCTCTTGTACTACCTCACTCCCACTCTCTCCCTCACTCTCTCTTTCTCTATCCCACATTGTCTCTCTCCATCTCTATTGCTTCAATCCCTCACACTGTCTCTTTCTCTCTTATCTCTCCCTCCCTCCCCTCCTCCCTTACTTTGTTCCTCCCTCCCTCTCCTTCCCTATCTCCCTCTCTTTTACTCTCTCTCTTTCCATTCTTCTTTTCTCTCTATCTCCTTAACTCTCACTTACTCTCTTGCCCAGCATGTCTTAGTCTCTCTTCTCTTTTTATTTCTTTTTAATCTATATCACTTCTCTCTACTGATCTCTCTTTAATCCATCACACTCCCTCTCTCATCTCTCTTACTCGCTCACTCCCTACTCTCTCTCTCACACACACACCTTCTATTCTATCTCTCTTTATCTCTCTATCTCTCTCACTCTCTCTTCTATCTCTTTCTCTTCTGACACAGTTTATCCCTTACCACCTCTCTTTTGCTCTCTACATCCCTCTTGTTCTCCACTCTCCTTATCTCGCTCAATCTTTCCCTCTCTCATGCTCTCTCTTACCTCAGCCTTTCTTTATTTCTCTCTTATACTCTCACCCTTTTCGTCTCCCTCTTCCATTTCAAGATCACTCTTTCTCCCTCCTCCCACTGTCTTTCTTGGTCCATGTTTTCTCTCTCTCACTTACTCTCTATTATGTTTCTCTCTCCTCTCTCTTTCCTTTCTATCTTTATCCCCCTCTCTATTGCTTCCTTGCCTCACTTCTCTCTTCCTCTCTCACTCTCTTTCTCTCAATGCAAACTCTTTTCCTCTCTCCCTCTAACTCACTTCCTCTTCATCCCCCTCTACTTCAATCTCAATTTCTACCCCCTCACTCCCTCTCACTTGCTCTCTTTCTATATCTTCCCTCACTCTCTTCTTTCATACTCCCTTCACCTTTCACATTCTCACTCTTTCCCTCTCTCGCTCTTTTCGCAATGTTTTATCACTTTTCACTCTCTTGCTCTCTCTTTTTATCACTCATCCTTATCTCTTTACCCAATTTTCTCTCCAACCAACCCTTACTCTCAGCCTCTTTCATTGCTTCATTATCTCTCTATCTCCTTCTCATCCTCACACTCTCTGCATATCTCCCTCAACATCTTCCTTTCTTTACCTCTCACTCACTATATTTTGCTCGATCTTCTCTGAGTCCCTCTTCTTTCTCTCTCCCTCCCTCCCACTCTCTCTTCAACCCCTTTCTATCTCTCCCTTTCTAATTCCCTCTTCAATCCCTATCTTTACTCATTCTTTTGTTCTATCTCTCACTCTCTATTCTTTTGTTCACCTCTCTTTATTGTTTTCTTGCTCTCCTTTGCCCCCATTATGTCTCTCTCTTGCACTTTCTTCTGTCACCCTCTCTTCTCTCTCTTTACTCACTCTATCTCTACCTTTATCTCACTCTCTCTCTCCCTCCCTCACACACTCACTCTCAGTTTCTCTCACATTTTGCTCTCTCCCCTCATATCCATCTAATTGTTTCTTATTTTTTCTCATCGATCATTCTTTCGTCCTTGACCCTCCCTTTTCAAATCCCCACTTCCCTCACTTTCTCGCTCTCTCCCATTCTTACTCCTCTCTCTCGCTCCTATTGCACTCACTCATTATCTCCCTCTCCCTCTCTCTCATTTTCTCTATCGCTCTCTCTCTCCCTCCCTCTTGCTCTCTCCTCTCACTTTCTCTTTTCTCTACTTCTCTCTCGCTCTTTTTCTCCCATTCTCTCGCTCTCTCTCTCATCCTTTCTTCCTAATTCTCTCCTTCTCGCAACCCTCCCTCCGACTCAGACTATGTCAATCTTTCTCCATCTCCATCTCCATCTCTTTTTCCTTCTCACTCGTTCTCTTAATCTCCCTCCCTATCTCAAACTTGCTCACTATATTTTGCTCTCTTCCTCTCTCGCTTCCTATCTCTCTCTTATATCTTTCTTTCTCTCTATCCCTCTTTCACTCCCTCTCTCTTTTAGTCTCTCTAATTGTCTCTATCTATCTTCCCCTTTTTCACTCTTGCCCTCTATCTCTCTCTTTCTTGCTCTCTCCTCTTCTCAATATGTCTCACTCTCTATTATGTTCTCTTGCTCTCGAGCTCTCTCTCACTCTGTGTTCTCTATCTTTACTCACTCTTTATCACCCAATGTCCATCACTCTAAAGCTCTCCCTTCCTCTCATTCTCACTTCCTACATCCCTTTCTCTTAACCTCTTATCTTCTCTTACTTTCTCTCTGTTAATCACTTTAGCTCTCTTTCTTGCTCTTCTCCACTCCTTTTCTGCACCATTTATTATTACTATTTTTTTATCTCTCCTCTTTATGTTGCTCTTATCTCCCTCCCTCTTCCCTCACACTCTCTCTGCCTTTCCACTCTCATAATATCTATTTTTTCCTCTTTTGTTCTCATATTCCCTCTCCTATATCCTCTTCTCTCCCTAAATCTCTTTTCCTCTCTCTTTAGATCTCTCTCATTCTTTTTATCACAATCTTTCTCCCTCTATCTTTCTCATTCCCTCATTCTTGCCCTCTCTAGGTCTCCCTTATGTATCACCCTTCTCTCTCCATCTCACTCACTCTCTCTCGAGCTCTCACACACACTCATACACTCTATCACACATTCTCGTTCTCTCACTTTCTCTCCCTCTCACCCTCTTAAGCTCAAATTCTCGATCTCTATCTCACTCTCCCATACCATCTTTCACTTTCTCTTGCACTCTTTCCCACTCCATTGCTGCTTGTTTCTCCCTTCACTCTATATCCTCATCTTTATTATTTGTTCTGCCTCGCTCTCTCTTTGCTGCACTCTATTTTTTTCTCATGCTCTCTTTTGCTCTAGCTTTTCTCTTTTATCTCACTCTCTCTCTCCCTCTATGCCTCACTCTCTCTCCCTCTCTATTGCTTCCATCCCTCCCACTATCTCTTTCTCTCTCTTCTCTTCCTCGCTCCATTCCTCCCTTACTTCCTCCCTCCCTTCCTCTCCTTCCCCATCTTCCTCTGTCTCCCCCTCAATCTCCCTCTCTCTTATTTTCTCTCTCTCACCATTCTTCTATTCTCCCTATCTCTTTACCTCTCACTCACTCTCTCTTACTCAATCTCCTCATCTCGCCCTATTTTCTTTTCACTCTTTATCACTTTCTCTCTACTATTCTCTCTTTAACCATCTCAATCCCTCTCTCTTTCTCTTATTCTCACTCACTCCACCCCTCTCTATCTCACACCATCTATTCCATCTCTCTTTATCTCTCTATCTCTCTCTCACTCTCTCTTCTATCTCTCTCTCTCTTAACAGTTTTATCCCTCACTACCTCTCATTCACTCCCCCTCCCTCTTTCACTCCCGACATCCCACTCTTTTTCCACTCTCCTTATCTCTCTCTTGCTTCCAATCTCGCTCACTCACTCTCTCCCCTCCCAAGCTCTCTCTTCCTAACTCTTTCTTTATTTCTCTCTGACACGCTCTCCCTTTCTCGTTATGTTTTCTCTCTCTTCCATTTTACTATTACTCTCACTCCCTCCTTTCAATCTCTTTCTCCCTCCATGTTCACTCTCTCTCACATAATCTCTATTCCGCTGCTCTCTCTTCTGTCTCTCTTTTCAATATGTATCCCCCTCTCTCCCCTCTGTATTGCTTCTGTGCCTCACTTCCTCTCTCTCTCTCTCTCTCTCACTCTCTCTCTCTCACTTCCTCTTCATCCCCCTTTTCAATTTCATGTTCTACTCCCTCTCTCCATCTCGCTCACCCTCTTCCCTCACTCTCTCTTCATTCATACTCTCTCAACCTCACTCACTTCCACTCTCTTCAATCTCTAATACCCCTTCTCTCTATCTCTCGCTTTCTCACTCTCTCCCTCTCTCACTCTTTTCTCTAGGCTTCACTTTCTCTATTGCTCTCTCATCACACACACACTCTCACTCTCTCACTCTTTACTCTAATTTTT
Source organism: Papilionanthe hookeriana x Papilionanthe teres (assembly GCA_022702705.1). Classification (NCBI taxonomy): domain Eukaryota; kingdom Viridiplantae; phylum Streptophyta; class Magnoliopsida; order Asparagales; family Orchidaceae; genus Papilionanthe; species Papilionanthe hookeriana x Papilionanthe teres. Next base: position 8,437 of record JAKZJZ010000809.1, read on the forward strand.
ATTCCTCTCCCTTCTATGAGAGAGGGAGTAAAGATAAGGATCAAAGAGTGAGGGCAAGGGAGAGAGGGAGAGAGTTAGCAGTAAATAGAGACAAAAGAGAGACTCAAGGAAGATGGAAAAAATGATAGTGAGTGAGAGGTGGAAAGAGGGAGATATTAAGGGAGATAAGGCAAGGGAGGGAGGGAGAGAGGGAGATCGAGAGAAAGACTGAATTACTGAAAGAGCGAGAGAGGGAGGAAGGAAGAGAGTGTGAGATGGTTGGAGAGAAAGAGTGTGTAAAGTGATAGGAGAGTGATGAAAAAAAGTAGTAAAGATTGTGAGAGAGAAATAGAAAGCAATGGAGAAATAAAAAGTGATAAAGCATAAACAGAGAAAAGAGTGAGTGAGGGAGAGAGTGAGGAAGATATAGAGAGACATAGATGGAGGGCATCAGTTGGATGGAAGAGAGTGACATATAGAGGAAGAGAGAGTGAAGGAAGATATAGAGAGAGTGAGAGAGAGTGGCTAGAGAATAAGATTTAGTGGGAGAGAGAGGGGGATGAATTTGAAAAGAGTGAGGGAGAGAGGGGGACAGTGTGTATGAGAGAGAATGAAGAGCGAGAGAAGGAGAGGGGGAGGGAGGGAGGGAGAAAAGGAGGCAATAGATTGTGGGAGATAGGGAGAGAGAATGAGTGAGAGGTAAAAAGTGAGAGAACGGGAGAATATAGAGTGAGAGAGGGAGCAAGAAAGAGAGGGATAAAGGTAAGGAGAGGGAGAGAGGTAGAGAAGTGAGAAAATGAGAGGGGTGGAAGCAAGAGAGAGATAGGAGAGAGAGTGGGGATTAGAGCGAGAGAAAGTAAAAGAAAAGAGAGAAGAGAGAACAATAAAGTAGAGTGTAAAAGAGAGTATAAGATAGAAAAAGAGAATAGAAAGAGAGAGTGACAGAAAAGGGGATAGAGAGAGAAGACAAAAAGATGAAGTAAGGGAGGGAAAGGAGAGAGTGAGAGAGAAATAACAAAATGGTAATAGAGAGTGAGATAGAGAGGAACAAATGGAGCTAAAAAAGGGGAGAGGGAGTGAGATTAAGGAAGAGTGAGAGAGTGTATGAGTGTGGGAGATGGAGAGAAAAGAGTGAGCAACACAAGAGAGATAGAGGGAGAGAGTGAGGTGTTAAAGAGTTGGAGAAAAATTGGAAAAGAGATTGAGGGAGAGAAGAGGATATAAGAAAGGGAAAGAAAGAGAGGGAAAAGAGATAAAAATGATACTAAGAGGGTGGGAAGGGAGAGAGAGTGTGAGCAAGGGTGGGATGAAGAGAAGAGAGAGATTGAGAGCGAGAAAATGAAAGAGAGAGTGATGGAGAGATTAAGAGAGATATATAGAACAACTGTAAGGAAAGGAGAGTGAGAGAAAGAGTTGATGGAGAGAGGGAGGGAGAGAGAGAAGTGTGAGAGAATGTGAGAAACAATGAGAAAGAAGAGAGAGGGATTGTGAGAGATAAAAGTTGGAGAGCGAGAGAGAGTGTGCATGAGTGTGAGAGAGGGAGAGAGATTGAGAGAGGGAGAGAGTGTATGAGTGTGTGAGATGGAGAGAGAAGAGTGAACATAAGGGAGACAAAAAGAGCGCAAGATTGAGGGAGTGAGAAAGATAGAGGGACAGAGTGAGATCGATAAAGCGAGCAAGTGTAAGAAAGTGAAAGAGATCTAGAGAGAAAGAGGAAACAATGTGAGAGGGAGAAGAGATAAAAGAGACAGAAGTAGAGAGAGGGACAAGAGAGAAGAAAGATATTAAAAGGGTGGGAAGGGATAGAGATGTAGAGGAGGGAGGGGGAGGGAGAGGAGAGAGAGATAAAGAATGAGAGAATGAAACAGAGAGTGGGGAGGAAGCAAGATAAATATTTAGATGAAGAGGGATAGAGTGAGAACATAAGCAAAAGAGATTGAGAGTAAGTGTGACTGAGAGAGGAAGGGAGAAAGGGAGGGAGAGAGGGAAGGACAGAACCGCGAGAGAAAGTTATAAATAATGAGAGTGAGAAGAGAGAATGATTGAGAGAGAAAAAAGTTGGATAGTGAGAGATAGAGTTTGTATGAACGATGTAGTACATAAGGATTGAGCAAAGAGAGAAGAGCCAGTGACAAAAGAGAGGGCAAGACAGACAAAAGCAAGAGAGCAAGAAATAAAGATAGAAAAGAGAGTTAGAGAGAGGTAGAGAGAGAAAAAGAGAGAGTTACAAAGATTAAAGAGTGAATGATTGAGACAGAGAGTGAAAGAGAATGTGAGAGACAAATAGAGAGAGTAAAGAGAGTGAGAAAAAAATTGAGTAAGGAAGAGTTGAGAGAGAGAGCAAAGGAGATGAGTGAGAGAGAGATCGAGGGAGAGATTGAGAGAGAGAGCAAGGGAGATGCAGCAGTAGAGGGAGAGAGTAGAGAGTATGTGAAAGAGAAAGGGGGAGAGAGAAAGAAGGAGACATAAAGAGGGAAGGAGGAATGTGAGAGAGGAAGACAGAGAGAGTGGGGGATATCTGGAGAGAAAGGGTGAAATGAAAGAAAGTGAAAAGAGAAATCAAAGCGAGCTTAGGATGGAGAGAAAGAATAGAGAATGAGAAAGAGAGAGGGACAAATTAAGAGTAAGAGTGATATAGAGATGAAGAGTGGGACTGAGAGAGAAATAGCAAGAGAGGAAGCGAGAGGAAGAGAGAGTGTGTGTGTGAGTGCGAGTAATAGAGAAGAGAGTAATAGAAGATAGAGCAAGAAAGATTGAGAATAAATAGCTAAAATTGAGAGAGGGAGGGAGTGAAAGAGATTGAAAAGAGAGGGAACGAGAGAGGAATAGAGAGAGAGAAATAAAGAGAGAACAGAGTGTGAAGGAAGATCGAGCAAGAGAGTGAGCTAGAGGAAATGAGGAGAGAGAATACAAGGAGTGAGAGAGAGAGGGAGAGGGAGAGGAACGAAAGGAGGGAGAATGACTGAGAGGGAGGTAAATAGAGGGAGGGATGCAAGAGAGAGTGTGTGTGAGTGATAGAGAAGGGGAAAGAATTAGAAGAGAGAGGGAATTGGTAGCAATAGGAGAGATAGTAAGAGCGAGTAAGAGAGAGAATGAGAAAGAGAGGGAGAGGAGTAAGAGTGAGTGGGCAATAGAGAAATTGAGATAGAAGAGAGATAAGGGAAGAGAGAACAAGCGGAAAAGGAAGAGCAAGAGAGAACGAGGGGAGAGATATAATAAGTTAGAGAGAGGGAGAGTGAGAAATATATTATGAGAGAAGGAGAGAAGCAGAGAGTGAGAGAGAGAAATAAAAGTAAGAGAAAGTAGAGAGTGGGAGGAAAGAAACAAGGAACTGGAGAGCAAGGGAAGAGACGGTAAGATAGGGCAAGAAAGCGAGCTAAAGAGATTGAGATAGAAAAGTGAGCGATGGTATGAGGTTGAATAAAAGGGAGGGAGAGGTGGGAGGATGTGCTGGAGAGAGCGAGGGGATAAAGAGAGAAAGAAGAGAAAGAGAGAGAGAGAGAGAGGGAGAGAGACATGATAGAGACTTATAGAGAAAATGAAAGAGAGAGTAAGCGAGAGAGAAAAAATAATAAAGTCAAAGATAAAGAGGGGGAGAGTGACAGTTAAAAAAGATACATGGAGAAAAAGTGAATGAGAGAGAGATATATAAGAAGATATGAGAGGGAGGGAGGGAGGAGGAAGGAATGCTAGAATGAGAGAAAGAAAGAGAAAGAAAAAGATATATGAGGAGGAAGGGAGGGAGTGTGAAAGATAGAGGGAAAGAAATGATAAAGAGAGAGGAAGAGAGGAAGAGGGAAGGAGAAAGAGAGATGGAGGAACAGATGGGGGAGAGAGAGACCGAGCACATCTAAGAGAAAGAAGTAGGAAGAGGAGGGATGAAGAGAGGAGAGACAGGGAACAGAGAGAATATGAGAGAGAGGGAGAACGATGTGGAGTGATAGAGGGAAAGAGAGGAAGGGAGAGAGTGTGATATCGAGAGTGAGCGAGGAGAGGGAGAAAGAGTGAGAAGGAGAAAGAGAGAGAAGAGAGAGTATTTGTGTGTGTCTGGAGGGATGGAAGTCAGAGAGAGGGGGAGGGAGGCAAGAGAATGAGAGAGGGAGAGGGGATAGATTGAGAGGAAGAGTCAGATAATAGAGAGGAACAAAATATATAATAAGACAGAGTGAGAGAATAATGATTGAAAGAGCGAGAGAGATGAAATGCACAGAAGAGAATGAGTGAGAGTGAGAGGGGAAAGGTAGGGATGGGGAGATAGAGAGAGGGATAGCGAGGGAGGGAAAGAGGGAGGGAAAGAGAGAGTGCATGAGAGAGAGAGAGTGAGAGAAGAGAGTGTGAGAGATAGTGGGATGGGGAGAGAGCGAGACAGTAAAGTGTGGATTAGTGGTGGATAGATGGAGAAAAAGAGTAAGAGAGGAGAATATAATAACATAAGAGAGGAAGAGAGAGGAAGAGAGAGAGAATAGAGAGTGAGAGAGGGAGAGGGAGGGAGCAAGAGTGAGATTTAAATTGAATAATAAGAGAGAGGGACCAAGAAATATAAATAAAAATAGAGAGAAAAGAGAGAGTAAGGGAGGGAATAAATAAATAAATTGAAGAGAAAGAGATGAGAAAGAAGAGTGACAATGAGAGTGGTGCTGTGAGAAAGTGTCATGATGGGTTAGATTGAGAGAGAGTGAAAGAATAGATAGATAACTTGGTAGATAAAGATAGAGATAGAGATAGAGATAGGAGCATGAGATAGAAGGGAGAGAGAAAATAAAATAGTTAGAAATAAATGGAGAGAGGGAATGGGAGAGAGCAATGGAGAAAATAAGAGGGAGGGATGAAGATTGAGCGAGTGAGGATAGAGAGGGGAGATAGATAGGGAGAAAGGGAGAAAGAGATGGAAGGAGTGAGTGAAAGAGGATGGATTGAGATGGAGAGGGAGAGTAAGAGAATGAGTGAGAAGCAGAGAAGGAGAAAAACAAATATAGAGGGATAGAAAGAGTGAGTAAAGAGAGAGAAGAGAGAGATGGAAGAAAAAGAAAATGAGAGCAAATAAACAATAAAGAGAGGTGAAATAGAGTGAGAGTGAGATCATGAGAAAGAGTACGAGAGGGTAAGGTAAAAATTGAGAGAGAAGAGAGACTCAAAGTAGATAGAGCAAAAGAGATAGAGAGCGTGAAATAGATAATAAGAAGGGGTTGGAACAAGAGTGAAGTCGAAGAGAGAGAGTGCGTGAAGAGAGAAAGTGAAAAGGAGCAAGAGAGCTAATGATAGATGGAGAAAGAAAAAGAGTTGGCGAGGGAGAGTGAGAGAGAAAGGGAGAGAGAAAGAAAGAGAGTGCAAGATAGAAAGAGGGAGAGAAGCGAGTGAGGAAGTAAGAGTGAGATCGAGGGAGGCATCGAGAGAGTTAAAAGTTGGAGTGTGAGAGAGAAAGTACATGTGAAGGATAGGCGAGAGACCTAGAGAGGGAGTATGTAGCTTAAGTGGGTGAGAGAGAGTGAGAGAGTGTATGAGTGTGTGTGAGAGCTCGAGAGGGAGTGTGAGTGAGATGGAGAGAGAAGGGTGAGCTACATAAGGGAGTCCTTGAGAGGGCAAGATTGAAAGAGTGAGATAGAGAGAGAGTGATATATAGAATGAGAGTAGGATAATGAAAGAGATCTATATTGATAGAGGAGAATAGACTGAGAGAGATGTGCATGAGATAGAGGGAGGAAGAGGGAAGGAAGGGAGTTAGAAAGAGATATAAAGGTAGGGAGTGAGATAGATTAAAGAGAGAGCAATAGAGAGTAAGTGATAGAGAGTGTGAAAAGGATACAAAGATAGAAGAGATATCGAGGGAAGATTTAGTAAGAAAGAGTGAGTGAGAGGTAAAGAGATAAAGAGAATAGAATCATGGCTAGGGAGAGAAAGAGTGAGAGGAAGACAGAGAGGGGGATAGAGAAGTAGAGGAAGAAAGAGAAATGGAGAGGAAAGGAGAAATGGAGAGAAGAGAGAGAAAGAGATAGTGGGAGGGATGGAAGCAATAGAGAGGTAGAGAGAGTGTGGGTAGAGGGATAGAAAGAGTGAGATGAAAGAGAGAAGAGAGAGTAGCAATGGAGAGAGAAAAAAAAGCATAAGATAGAAAAAAGAATAGAGTGCAAGAAAGTGAGAGCGAGGGAGAGATAATGAAAGAGATGGGGATAGAGAGAGAAGAGAGGAAGATGCAACAATGGAGATAGAGGATGGAGTGCGAGAGAAAGAGCAACATGGTAAGAGAGAACAAGATAGAGATCGAGATATAGATCGAGAAATGGAGCTTAAGAGGGTGAGAGGGAGAGAGATTGCTCACTCTTTACCTCTATCTTCCCCTTTCTGTCACTCTCTCCCTTAATCTTGCCCTCTATCTCTCTCTTTCTCACTCTGTCCCTTTCTTACTATCTCTCACTCTTTATTATGTTTCTCTCTATGGCTCTCTCTTACTCTCTTTTCTCTCTCCTTACTCTTTCTCCCTTTGTCCATCACTCTAAATCTCTCTATCTTCCTTTCATTCTATCTCTCTTTCTCTCTCTCACCCCTCTATCTCTCTCATTGTTTATTACTTTCTCTCCTTCCTCCCTCCCTCCTTATGTTGCTATCTTTTTCTCTCTAGCCCTCTTTCTCTTTTCCTCTCTTTCGTCACTCTCTATTCCTTCTCCATTTCTTTCTCGCTCTATCACTCTCTCCCCTCTTCGCTCCCTCACTCTTTTTAATTTCACTCTCACTTTTACTTCCTCACTCGCTTCTCTCCCTCTTTCTCTCTTGCACTCTCTTTCTTTCTCTCTCTCTCTCTCTCTCTCTCTCTCTCCTTCCCTAAATATATTTCTTTCTCCATCTATCATTTTCTCCCTTGCTCCTTTTCACTTTCTCTTCTCACCCACTATATCTCTTCAGTTTCACTCTCATTCCTACTCCCTCTGTTTATCTCTTTCACACTCTATTCTCACTCCCACTTTCCATGTCTATCTCGCTCACACTCCCTATCTCTTTTGTTCTATCTTCTTTGAGTCTCTCTTCTCTCTCTATTTCTACCTTACCCTCTCTCCCTCCGGCTCACTCTTCAATCTCTCTCATACTCCCTCTCATGATCTCACTCTCTCTATTTCATCTCTCTTTATTGTTTATATCCTCTCTTTTGCTCTTTCTTCTATCTCTCTCTCTTCTATCTTTTTACTCACTCTTTCTATCCCTATATATTCTTCTCTCTCCTTCTCTCCTTCTCACTCATTCTCTCACTCTCCCTCTCTATCTCAATCCCATCCACTTTCACTCCCTTCTTTCTCCCTTTCTCCCTTTCTCCCTATCTCTCTCTCTCTCTCTCTCGCACTTACTCAATCATCCTCCCTCCCTATTATTTTCTCCATCGCTCTCTCCTATTCCTTCTCTCCATTTCTTTCTTATTAATTTACTTTCTCCCTCCCCTTCTATCTCATGCTCTTATCTCTATCTCTATCTTTATCTACCAATTTATCTATCTATTCTTTCACTCTCTCTCAATCTAACCCTTCATGACTCACTTTCTCAAAGCACCTCTCTCATTGTCACTCTTCCTTCTCTTCTCTTTCTCTTCAATTTATCTATTTATTACCTTCCATACACTCTCTTTTCTCTCTATTTTTGTCTCAATTTCTTGGTCCTCTCTCTCTTTATTCAATTTAAATCTCACTCTTATTCCCTCCCTCTCCCTCTCTCTATCTTTCTCTCTCTTCCTCTCTTATGTTATTATATTCTCCTCTCCTCTTACTCTTTCTCTCCATCTATCCACCACTAATTCTCACCCTCCCCGTCTTGCTCTCTCCCCCTCCCACTATCTCTCACACTCACTTCTCTCCCTCTCTCTCTCACACACATGAACTCTCTCTTTTTCCCCCTCTTTCCCTCTCTCGCTCTCCGTCTATCTATCTCCCCATCCCTGCCTTCCCCTCACTCTCACTCTTTCTCTTCTGCGCCCTCTATCTCTCTCGCTCTTTCACTCATTATTCTCTCACTCTGTCTTACTATATATTTTTTCCTCTCCATTATTTGACTCATTCTCTCAATCTATATCCCCTTTCCCTCTCACTCTCTCTCCTCCCTCCCTCTCTCTAACTTCCATCCCTCCTATTCAGACACACACGAAAATACTCTCTCTTCTCTCTCTTTCTCCTCACTCTTTCTCACTCTCCTCTCCCACTCTCTCTATGACACTCTCTCCTTCCTCTCTCTCACTCCATCACTCTCCACTTCCTCCCTATCCCTCATATTCTCTCTGATCCCTCTCTCTCCTCTTTCATCCCTCCTTTTACTACTTCTTTCTCATAGACGTGCACGGTCTCTCTCTCTCTCTCTCCCTCTCCTCGTTCTTCCCCTCTCTTTCTTTGTCGAACCATCTTTCACTTTCTCTACCATATACCTTCCTCTCTCTTTCTCCTTCCCTCCCCCTCTCTTCCTCTCTCTTTATCATTTCATTCCCTCTATCTTCACACTCCCTCCCTTCCTCCTCATCTATCTTTTCTCTCTCTTTCTTTCTCTCATTTTGGCAGTCCTTACTCCTCCCTCCCTCTCATATCTTCTATTTCTTTTTCTCTCATTCACTTTTTCTCAACGTATCATTTTAATTGTCACTCCTTTGGTCTCTCTTAAATTCTCTCTATAGGTCTCTATTCTGTGGCTCTAACCCTCCCTCTCTTTTTTTTTATCTTTATCCCCATGCTCTCTCCAGCATATCGTCCCACTGCTCACTCCCTTTCTTTCAACCTCATACCATCACTCACTTTTCTCTCTTAATCTCTTTAGCTTGCTTTCTTACCCTATCTTACTCGTCTATTTCCGTGCTCTCCATTTCTTTCTTGATTTTTTCCTCCCACTCTCTACTTTCTCTTGCTTTTATCTCTCTCTCTCACACTCCCTCCCCATCTCTCATTCTCACCCGCTCTATCTTAAAATCTCTCTCTATATGTATTCTCTCCTCTCATAATATCTCTCTCACTCTCCCTCTCACTAACTTATCTTCTTCCCTTCTTTTTGTCCTCAATTTCACTTACTCTTACTCCTCTCCCTCTCTTACTCATTTTCTCTCTTACTCGCTCTTACTATCTCTCTTATTGCTACCAATTCCTTCTCTCTTCTAATTCATTCTCCTCGTCTATCACTGACACACACTCTCTCTTGCATCCCTCCCACTATTGCCCTCCCTCTCAGTCACTCTCCCTCCCTCCCTCCCCCATCTTCCTCTCACTCTCTATACCTCCATCTACCTCTCTCACTTGCTCGCTCTATCCCCCTCTCTCTCTCCTCTTATTCTCTCTCTTCATTCCTCTAGCTCACTCTCTTGCTCAATCTTCGTTCATACTCAAATTTTCTCTTTATTTCTCCCTCCCTCTGTCTTTCTCTCTCGTTCTCTCTCTTTTCAATCTCTCTCACTCCCTCCCTCTCTCAAATTTTCTCTCGTTTATTCTCTATTTTTCTTGCTCTATCTTATATTACTCTATTCTCTATTACTCTCACTCACACACAAACACTCTGTCTTCCTTTTGCTTCCTCTATTGCTCTTTCTCTCGAGTTCCTCTTTTCATCTCTATATCACTCTCACTCTTAATTTGTCCCTCTCTTTCTCATTCTCTATTATTTCTCTCCCACTTTGATATCTCTCTCTTCACTTTCTTTCATTTCACCCTTTCTCTCCAGATATCCCTCACTCTCTCTATCTTCCTCTCTCACTTTCCTCCACTCTTTATATCTCTTTTCTCACTCTCTCCCCTTTTTTTAACATACTCTCTCAATCGCTCCCTCTACTAACACATCTCCCTTGCTCTCTCTCTCAATCTCTCCCTCGATCTATCTCTCACTCTCATCTCCTTTGCTCCCTCTCTCATTCTCTCCCTTGCTCAATTATTTTCTCACTCTTTACTCTCTCTATTTGTCTCTCGCATTCTCTCTCTCCGTCTCAATCTTTTAATCTACAATCTCTCTAACTCCCTCTCTCTATCTCTCTCTTTCTCACTCTCTACCTCTCTCTCTACTCTCTTTTCTATCTTTATTTCTTACTATCTTACTTTTCTCTCTCTCACTCTCTCTTCCGTCACTCGCTCTTCTCTCTTGCTTAATCTTTATGTCCCCTATCCCTCATAACACACTCTATCTCTCGCTATCCACCTTTCTTCTATCTCAATCCTTCTCTCTTTAACTTTCATTATTTTTCACTTTCTCTCACAGCTTCCCTATCTCCCTCTCTCGCTCCCATTCTCCCTTCCTCTCTCTGTCACACTTATCTCTCAATCTCTTTTCCTTATTTTCTTACTCTATCTCTCTCCATCTAAATATTTATCTTGCTTCCTCCCTCACTCTCTCATTCATTCTCTCACTCTCTATCTCTCTCCTCTCCCTCTATCCCTCCCTCACACTCTATGTCCCTTCCTACCATATTAATATCTTTTTTCTCTCTTGTCCCCCTCTCTTCTTCCGTCTCCTATATCCTCTTCTCTCTCACACATTTTTCCTCTTTCTCTCTAGATCTCTTTCACTCTCACACACTTGTTCGCTTTATTAGTTTCACTCTCTCCCTCTATCTTGCTCACTCACTCAATCTTGCCCTCTCTGGTCTCCCTTTTATAGCTCACTCATCTCTCTCCATCTCACACACTCGTACATTCTCTCCCTCTCTCACTCGCTCTCCCTTATTCTCTTTAGATCTCTTTCACTCTCTCTCACTCATACACACACTCTCTCTCGCTCTCTAAATTTTATCTCTCCCAATCACTCTCTCTTCTTTCTCATTGTTTCTGACATTCTCTCGTAGTTCTCTCATTTTCTCTCGTTCTCCCTTCCTCTCTCTATCTCCTCTTTCTCTCACTCTCCTTTCCTTACACTTGTTCTCACTCTCTCGCCCTCTATGTATAAATCTCTTCGATCCCTCCCTCACTCTCTCTTTCATTCTCTCACTCTCAAACTGTAGAGAGCAAGGGAGAGAGGGAGTTGGAGAGGGAGACAGGGGAAGATGGTGAAGGAGAGGGAGGGAGGAAGGGAGCAATGGAGAGAAGAGAGAGAAAGAGACAGTGGGAGGGATGGAAGCAATAGAGAGGGAGAGAGTGTGAGGGATAAAGGGAGAGAAAGAGTGAGAAGAAAGAGAGAAGTGAGAGCAGCAATGAAGAGAGAAAAAGAGAGCATGAGATAAAAAAATAGAGTGGTACAAAAAGAGAGTGAGGCAGAGCAAATAATAGAGATGAGAATAGAGAGAAAAGGGAGAAAGATGCAGCAATGGTGTGAGAAAGTGTGCGAGAGAAAGAGCAAGATGGTAAGAGAGAGCGACATAGAGATTGGGAAATTGATCTTAAGAGCGTGAGAGGGAGAGCGAGAGAGTGTATGAGTGTATGTGAGAGCTCGAGAGAGAGTCAGTGAGATGGAGAGAGAAGGGAGCTACATAAGGGAGACCTAGAGAGGGCAAGATTGAAGAAGTGAGAAAGATAGAGACAGAGGGTGTGTGATAAAGAGAACAAGAGTGAGAGAATGAAAGAGATCTAAAGAGAAAGTGGAGAAGAGAGTGAAAGAGAGAGAAGAGGATATTAGGGAGGGAACAAGAGAGAGGTACAAGTGTGAAAAAAAGATATGATGAGAGTGGAATGTGAGAGAGGTTGTGTGAGGGAGGAGGGAGGGAGATAAGAGCAGCAGAAAGAGGAGAGATAGAAAAATAGTAATAAGAAATGGAGGAGAAAAGAGAGTGGGGTGGAGCAAGAAAGGGAGCTAAAGAGATTGACAGAGAGAATGTAAGAGAAGATATGATGTTAAGAGAAGGGGATGCAGTAAGTGAGAATGAGAGGAAGTGAGAGAGTTAGAGTGATGGATATTGGGTGATAAAGAGTGAGTAAAGAGAGAGAAAAAAGAGTTGAGAGCTCTAGAGCAAGAGAATGAAGCATAATAGAGAGTGAGACATAGTGGAAAGGAAGAGAGCAAGAAAGAGAAAGACAGAGGGCAAGAGTGATAAAGGGGGAGATAGATGGAGAGAGTTAGAGAGACTGAACAGAGAGAGTGAAAAAGGGAGAAAGATAGAAATATTTAAGAGAGAGAATGGAAGCGAGAGAGGAAGAGGGAGCAAAAGATAGGGAGCAAGACTGAGCTAGGGAGGGAGATAAAGAGAACGAGTGAGAAGGAAAAAAGAAGAGATGGAGAGATTGATATAGAGAGAGTGGAAGGGAGGGTTGCGGGAGGGAGAGAATAAAGGAGAAAGGATGAGAGAGAGAGCGAGGAATGGAAGATAAGAGTGAGAGAGAGAACGTGAGAGAGATGGATGAGGGAGAGCAAGGAAGGGAAGTAAGAGGGAGCGTGAGAGAGTGACGATGGAGGAAGCGAGAGAAATAGAGAAAGAGTGTGGGGGATGGAGGAAGAGAGGGGATTGAGAGGAGTAAGGAAGAAGTTAACATAGAACAAAGGGTGTGAATAAGATAGAGATAGAAAGTGGAAGAGAGAATAGGGAGTGTGAAAGAGATAAAGAGAGGGAGTAGGAGTGAGAGTGAAGTTGAAAGAGAGTGGAGAAGAGAGTGTGAGAGAAATGGAGAAAAAGAGAAAATGATAGAGTACAAGAGAGTTAGAGAGGAAAAGTGAGTGCAAGAGAGTGAGAGAGAGAGAATCAGGGAGGAAAAGCTAGAGAGAGAAAAGAAGAGAGAAAGGAGAGAGTATAGCGAGAAGGAGAGAGAGAGGCGAGCGAGGAAGTAATAGTGAGAGAGAATTGAAGAGAGTGAGGGATCAAGGATGGGAGAGAGACAAAGCGAGGAAGAAATAGAGAAAGAATGGAGAGTGAGGAAAGAGAGGGAAAGAGAGAGGGAGCTAGAGAGATAAAAAGAGAGCGGAGTAAGGAGGGAGGGAGAGGAGAGAAAGTAATAAACAATGCTAGCGAGGAAGGGTTTAGAGAGAGAAAAGAGAGAGAGAGAGAGAGAATGAGAGGAAGGGAGGAGAGTTAGCGTGATGGATATAGGAAGTGAGAGTGAGTAAAAGGAGAGAAAAGAGAGCAAGAGAGAGTGACAGTGAGAGAGAGAAACATAAGAGAATTTGGGAGACATAGTGAGAAAGGGAGGGAGTGAGACAGAGAGATTGAGGGCAAGAGCAAGGGAGAGAGTGAGGAAGGGGAGATAGAGAGAGAGAGAAGGAGATTAATTGAAGAGAGAGGGAGAGAGAGCAAGAAAGAGTTAAGAGGAAGACAAAGGAAGTGTGAGTGGAAAATATAGTGAGCAATATGGAGATAGGGAGAGACAATAAGAGAAATGAATGAAGAGAGAGCAACAAAGGAGTGTGTAAAAGAGAGTATAAGATATAAAAAGAGTATTGAGTGTGAGAAAGAGGGAGAGTCGGGGAATATACTAGAGAAGTGATAAAAAGAGTGAGAGATAAAAAATAAAATGGTAACAAAGAGTGAGATAGAGAGTGATAAATGGAGCTAATGAGGGTGAGAGGGAGAGAGAGTGAGAGTGTGTATGAGTGTGTGAGATGGAGAGAGAAGAGTGCGCTACAGGATGGAGACCTAGCGAGGGCAAGATTAAAGGAGTGAGAAAGAGAGAGCAAGAGAGATAAAAAGTGATGGAATAGAGAGTGAGAGAGGGAGAAAGTGAGTGACAAAGAGAGAAAGATGGAGGGGTTTAAAGAGATCAGGAAAGAGAGAGGAAATAGAGAGCTAGAGAGAGATGGAAAGGGAGAGTGGGAGGTAGAGGGTGAGAGAGTGTGGAAGAGTAGAAGATAGAGTTGTGAGAGAGTGGGGGGAGGTAGGGACGAGGGAGGGAAGGCAACAAGAGAGGAGGAGAGAGTGTCTAGAGGATAGAGAGTGAAAAAGTGAGAGGAGAGAGAGTAAGATAAAGAGTGAGAACAATGAGTAAGAGAGAGTGTAATTAAAGATAGATAGGTAGGGAGAGATGATAGAGAGTGAGAGAGAAATAAAGATAGAAGAGAGAGTAAAGGAAGAAAGAGCAAGAGAGCAAGAAAGGGAGCAGAAGAATGAGAAATAGATAGAGTCAGAGTAAGGAAGATAAAGAGAGAGAGAAGAGGGAGGAAGGGAGGGCAGGGAGGGAAGTGTGAGCTAAATTAAGAAATAATTAGAGAGAGAAGAGGAGAAAAGAGTGAGAAGAGAAAAGGATTTAATGAGAGGGAGGGAGGGAGGGAGGGAGGGAGATAGAAGGAGAAAAAGAGTTAAGTAATGAGAGAAATGAATAAGCGACATAAGAGAGATGAACTGAGCAACAATGCAATAATAAAGTTGGAATAGAGAGTGAGAGAGAGAGGGAGAGCAAGGGAGAGAGCGAGAGTGTGCGAGATTGTGAATAGAGAGGGTAGAGAGATGTGTTGGATAGAGGGAGTGAAAGTGTGAGAGGATATATATATATATATAAGGAAAGAAAGAAATAAAGGGAGGGAGTGTAGGAGATCATGATAGAAGAGAGAGCGAGGAACATTATGAGAATAAGAGGTGGAGGAGAGAGATGGATAGAGGTAGAGGTAGAGAGTGGCAGAGAAAAAATAGAGGAGGGATGGAGGGAGAGGGAGATGGAATGAGAGGGAGATAGAGGGAGATAGAGGCAGAGTGGGAGAGAAAGATAAAGAGAGAAAGAAGAGAGGGGCAAGAGGTATATAGATATAGATAAATAGGGATAGAGAGAGATGGAATGAGTGTAAGTAAAATGAGTGAGAAATAGAGAGAAAATAGAGAAGCGTAAGGAAAGTGAGAGTGGGATGGAGGATGGAGAAGGAAAGAGCAAATGATAGAGTGAGAGAAGAGAGTGAGATAACAAACACATAGAGAGAGCACAAGAATGAAAGAGAGGGAGAACGAGAGAAAGATCGAGAGAGTGAGAGAGGGAGTGGAGGATAGAGGGAGAAGAAAAGTCATAGAAGTGAGAGGAATAAAATATATAGTAAGAAAGAGTGAGAATAATGTGTGAAAAAATGAGCGAGATGGAAGGTGAATAAGAGAATGAGTGAGAGAGAGGGGAAGGGAGTGATGGGAGATGGAGAGAGGGAGAGTGAGGGAGGGAAAGAGGGAGGTAAATAGATAGCTTATGTGTGTAAGAAAGATATAGAGAGATGAGAGTGTGAGAGATAGTGGGCGGGGGAGAGAGCGCGAGAAAGGGAGAGCGAGATAGAGTGGGGGATAGATAGTGAGAAATTGTAAGAGGTGAGGAGAATAAAGTAACATAAAAGTGTAAGAGAGGAAGAGAGAGAACACATATTATCCTCCTCTCCTCTTTCCTTTTCTCTTCCTTTTTCTCTTGTTCTCGCTCCCTCGCTTTCTCTTCTCTCTTTATTTCTCTATTGCTTTTTAACCTCTTTCTCGCTCCCACTCTCTCTCGTCAATTTCACTCACTTTACTCCCTATCCCTCTCTTTCTCACTCAATATTCTCTCTCTCATGAGCGCTCTTACTATCTCTTCTATTAGCATCTCTTCCCTCTCTCCTCACACACTTTCTCCTCTTTTATCCCCCACTGCCTCCCTCCCTCTCAATCACTATCCCTCCCTAATTTCCTCTCTCTCACTCTCTCCCTCTCTCTCACACATTCTCCTATTCTCCCTCCCTCGTTTCTTCTATATTACTATCCCTTGCTCTATCTTCCTTCACTCTTTCTTCTCTCTCTTCTTCTCTCACTCTCTCAACCTTTATCACTCCCTTTCATCAATCTCTCTCACTCCCCCTGTCTCTCTATTTTTTACTCTTTATTCCTTATCTTTCTTACTCTAACTTATATAACTCATTTTTCCATTACACTCACTCACACACACACACACTCCCTCTCTTTCTCCTACACACGCACACTCTCTCTTTCAATCCAACTCTTCATGTATATATCACTTTCATTCTATCTCGCTCCATTCTAATTCTTTGTTCCTTCTCTCTTCTTATCTCTCTTTTATTGTTTTCTCTTCTCTTCCCTCTCACTCTCTCTCCATATTCCCCCACTCTCTCTCCCTCTCATTCTCACTTCCTCCTTCCCACTCTGTCTCTCTTTCTCAGTCTCTCATTCACTATCTAGCTCTCTATCTCTCTCTACTCTTCCTCCCTCCCTTGCCCACTATCTCTCTCATATCTCATCCTCCTATTATCTTTTTTCACTCTTGTTCATCTCCCACTTTCCCTTTCATATATCCTCTAGTCTCCCATTTCTTTTTTCTCTAGATCTCTTTCACTCTCTCACAATTGTTCTCTTTATCACTCTCATTCTCTCCCTCTTTAATTCTCACTCCCTCATTTGTGCCCTTTCTAGGTCTCCATTATGTTGCTAACTCTTCTCTCTCCATCTAGCACACTCAAAGACTCTCTCGCTCCCTCCTAATCTCTCTCCCTCTCACCTTTTGTAGTTCCTTTTCTTGCACTCTATCTCACTCTATCTTACTATCTTGTTCTTTCTCGCTCATTCTATCCTCTCTCTCTCCCTCACTCCATCCTTTTCTCTTCACTCTCTATCCTCTTCACCATTATTCTCTCTCCCTCTCTCTTTTTCTCACTCTCTATTCCATTTATCGATCATATATTCTTTTACACTCTCCGTTATTTCTCTCTTTTCTCTCTTTCCTCTTACACCCTCTCTCTCATTCTATCCTCCAATCTCTCTCCCCTTCTCTCTTGCTTCCAAACCTACCTCTCTCTTTCTCTCTCATCTCCATCACTCCCCCTCTATATCTCCCGCTCTCATGCACCTTCTCTCACCATTCACTTGTTCTTCCCCTCTATTTACCCCTCTCACTTACTCTTACTCGATCTTCCCGCAGCCTCTCTTCTCACTTTGTCACCCATTCTCTCTTTGTTACCATCTCCTTCCTACTATCTCTTTAAACCCTCTCACTTCCTCCTTTTGTCCCACTTTCTCCCTCACTTCCTCCATCTCTCTTTACCTCTCTCTCTTGATATATCTTCTATCTCTCACTTTTAACATGCTTATTATCCCTCACTACCTCTCTCTCGTGCTCCCTCGCTCTTTCACTCCTTTAATCCCTCTTCCTTCCAAGAGAGAAAGGGAGAGAGAGGGAAAGAGAAAAATAAAGACAGAAGAGAGTGAGAGAGTAACAGTGAGAATGAAATTGAAGAGAGTGAGGGAGCCAGAAATAGAGAGAGAGAAAATAAGAGAGAAATCAAGAAAGAATAGAGAGTCAGGTAAGCGAGGGAACAGAGTGTGAAATAAGGAGGGATGGAGGGATGGAGGGATGGAGGGAGGGAGGGAGGGGAAGTAATAAACAATAAGAGAGAGGGGGTGAGAAAGAGAGGTGATGGAGAATGAGAAGAAAGCAGTGATATAAAGTGATGGATATAGGGATATAATGAGTAAGTAAAGATAGCAAGAGAGAGAAACAAAATAGAGAGTGAGAGACGTAGTGAGAAAGAGAGAGAGAGTGAGAAAGAGACAGATAGAGGGCGAGAGTAAATAGAGGAAAAGATAGCAAGAGAAAGGAAAAGAGCGGGAGAGATATAAACATAATTGAGAGTAAAAAACATAGTAAGAAAGGGAGACAGTGATAAAGAGAGAGATAGGGCAAGAGTAAGGGAGAGAGTGAGAAGGGGTAGAAGGGGGAGAGAGAGAGAGAGATTGATGAGAGGGGGAGTGAGAAAGTGAGAGAGGGAAAGAAAGAAGTGGGGGAGATAGAAAGGAAGAGGGGAAGAGGGTGTGGGAAAGATAATGAGCAATATGGAGATAGGGAGAAAGATTAAGAGAATGAATGAGAAAGAGAGGAGGAGATGGAGAGGGAGAGAAAGAGATGGAGTGAGATTGAGTTAGAGAGAGTGGGTTAGAGAGAAGTGAGAGGGCGAGATAAATAATGAGAGAGGGAAGAGAGAGGATGAGCAATAAAGAGAGAGAAATATAGAGAAAAAAAGTGAAAAAAAGAGAGGAAGAGATGGGGGATGAGAGAGCGATGGATGAAATATGAGGGAACGAGGGAGATTGAGTGAGTGAGTGCAAGAGAAGAGAGAGAGGAGAGAAATGAGGAGAAGGGGAGAAAGAGAGGAAAAAGGGAGTGGAAGAGGCAGGGACAAAGGAGATGTGAGAGTTATGTGAGAGATAATAATAAATAATGAGATAGAGAAAAGGGGCGAGAGTGAGATGTGAGAGAAATTGACAAGGGAGGGATGGAGGAAGAGTGTGTGAGAGATAATGGGAGAGGAAGAGAGAGATAGCTAGAAAAAGAGGTGTGATAGAGTCAGGGATAGACAAAGAGAAAGAATTAGAGGAGATGAATATAGAGTAACATAAGAGAGTAAGAGAGAGGGGAAGAGAGAAGGAATTGAGAGAGTGACAGGGAGAGGGTGGGAGTAAGAGTGAGATTTAAATTGAATAAATGGAGAGAGGGACCAAGAAATAGAGAAACAAATAATGAGAAAAGAGAGAGTAAGGGAAGAAAGAGCAAGAGAGAGAGCGGGAGATTGAGAGAATGAGAGCGAGTATCAGAAAGAAGAAGAGAGGAAGGAAGAATAATAGCGAGGAAGGAAGAACAATAGTGAAAGGGAAGTGGGACAGAGGTGGTGTGAGAAAGTAAAGTAATGAAGGGTTATATTAAGAGAGAGTGAGATAATAGATAGATAAATGGTAGAGAGAGAGATAGAGATAAGAGACTGATATGAGGGGGTGAGAGATTAGAATAGTGACAAAGAAATGGAGAGTGAGGGAAAAGAGAGCGAGAGTGATCAAGAAAGAGAGTATAGGAGATTGAGATAGAGAAAGTGTGAGAAGATATCAGTTTGAGAGAAAGGGAGCAGAGGGAAGGAAGAGTTACAGTGAAATTGAAGAGAGACAAAGGTAGGGAGAAAGGGAGAGAGAAAGCACGAGAGAAAAAGAGAGAGAGCGTGAGAGTGATCATGAGGAAAGTGGGAGAGGGATCATGTCAGAGTGAGAGTGAAATCGAGGAGAAAGAGAAGAGAAAGAAAGGGAGAGAGTCAACAGATTAATAGAGAGAAGAGAGAGTGAGGAAAAATAGAGCAAGAGAGTGAGAGAGAGAGAGAGTGATACTGAGAGAGAGAGAGAGCTAAAGTGTGTGTGGGAGAGATAGACTAGACAAAAGGAGAGGAAAGGAGGGAGTGAGTGAAATAAGGAGAAAGTAAGGGAGGGAGATTGAGATAGAAGTGTAGGATAAAGTGAGAAACAATGAGAATTAGTGGGTAATAGGGGAAGTGTTGAGAAGGACCAGAGAGAAGTGACAGATAAAGAGCAAGCAGGGAGTGAGAGAGAAACATAGAATAGATAAAGGGACCGATAGGGATTGAGGAGAGAGCATAGGGAGTAAGGGTGTGAGAGTAAGCCAAAATAGAGAGAAAAGAGAACTCAAGGAAGATTGAAAAAATGATAGGGAGTGAGAGGTGGAGAGAGAAGAAGATATAGAGAGAGATAGAGGGTGAGAGAGATAGAGACAGGGAGGGAGGAAGAGACTAAGAGATGGTCGAAGAGAAGGAGTGAGTAAAATGATAAGAGAGAGTGATAAAAGAGAGTAAGAGAGAGAGTTTGTGTGAGACAGAAAGAGGGAGGAAGAGAGCAAAAGAGAAAGAGAATGTGATAAGGCATAAATAGAGAAATGGATGAGAGAGGGAGAGGGTAAAAAAAAGAGAGAAAGAGAGAGAGTGAGATAGATTGATGCGTTGGCGTGAGAGAGGAAGACAGTGAAAGAGAAGATAGAGTGAGGGAAGATCTACAGAGAGAGGAAGAGAGGGTGAAGAGAATGTGATTTTGTGAGTGTGGAGTGGGGGTTGAACTGGAGGAGTGTGAGAGAAGGAGAGAGATAGTGTGTTTGAGTGAGAGAGAGAGAGAGAGAGAGAGAGAGAGAGAGGGAGGGAGCGAAGAAGCAAGAGATAGTGGTGAGGCAGAGAGAAAGATTGGGAGAAGAGGAGAGGAGAGAGGAACAAAAGTGAGAGTGAGTGACAAAGAGTGAACATAGATCGAGAATGAGAGAGGGAGTAAGAGAGACTGAAACTGAAGAGAGAGAAAGAGAGAGCAAGAAAGGGAAAGAGTGAGAGAAAAAAAGAGAGCGTGAGGGAAGAGAGTGTGAGAGAGGGAGAGGACGAACGAGTGAGAAAGGGAGCAAGTGAGTAAGAGATAGAGAGTGTGTGAGAGATGGTGAGATTAAAGGTGCAAAAAAAGTGAGGGGGAGTGAGAGAGAGGTGGTGTGGGATAAAGCAAAAGAGAGAGAGATAAGCGAGGGTGAATAGAGAGAGGGGAGAGAGAGAAGAGAGGGAATGAGAGATAGGGAGAGAGGTTAGAGTGATGGATATAGTAATATAAAGAGTGAGTAAAGACAGATAAAAATGGGTGAAAGAGAGAAACATAATTAAAAGTGACAGACATAGTGAGAAAGGGAGATAGTGAGAGGGCGACCTAAATAATGAGAAAGATGGAGAGAAAGGACGAGGAATTAAGAGAAAGAAATATAGAGAAAAAAAGTGAGAAAAGAAATAAAGAGAAAGAAATATAGAGAAAAAAAGTGAGAAAAGAGAGAGGAAGAGAGGGGGATGAGAGAGCAATGGATAAAATATGAGGGAAAGATTGAGTGAGTGAGTGTAAGAGAAGACAGAGAGGAAAGAAATAGGGAGAAGGAGAGAAAGAGAGGAAAAAAGAGAGTGAAAGAGGCAGGGACAAAGGAGGAGAGAGTTGTGTGAGAGATAATAATAAATAATGAGATGGAGAAAAGGGGTGAGATTGAGATGTGAGAGCAATTGACAAGGGAGGGAGGGATGAAGGGAGAGTAATAGAGAGTGTGAGAGATGAGGGAGAGAATGAGTGAATAAAGATAAAGAAGGGATGTTGTTAGATCAAAGATAAATAGAGGATTGGAGAGAGGGAAAGAGAGACCAAGAAACAATAAAGAGAGATGAAATAGAGTGAGAGATTATGCAAGAGAGAGTGAACTAGAAACAGAGGGATAGTGTGAGGGAGTATAGGAATTGAAGACAGAGCAGGAGGAAGAAAGGGAGAGAGAGTGAAACAGAAAGGAGACAAAAATGATAAGCAGGGAAGATATAGCAAAAAATAACAAGTGCATGGTAGAGAGTGGGAGATATAGAGGAAGACATGGAGAGAGATGGATGGAGGGTGAGAGAGATAGAGGGAGATAGAGCGAAAAAGAACAAGATAATAAGATAGAGTGAGATAGAGAATAATAAATGGAGCTAAGGAGGGTGAGTTAGATAAGGGTGATTTACAGTGTGAGAGAGCGTATGAGTGTCTGAGATGGAGAGAGAAGAGTGAGCTAGTTAAGGGAGATAATGACAGGGCACGATTGAGGGAGTGAGAAAAATAGAGGGAGGGTTTGAGAGGGATAAGGAGAGAGAGAAGATGAGAAAGTTGGAGAGAGGGTAAACCAATGAGAAGTTGAAAGATGGAGGTTGAGAGAGAGGGAGGGAGAGTGAGAGAAGAGGAGAGAAGTGAGGGAGGGAAGGAGGGAAGAGACCGAATGAGAAAAAGAAAGAGATAAACGATGGGAGGGAGGATGGAAAAGTTGAGAGAGAATGAGTGGAAGATAGAGTAAGAGAGTGTGAGCTAAAGAAGAGTGAGAGATAATGAGCGAAGAGAAAGAGAGAAGAGAAAGATGGGGGAGGATTGAGAGGAGTGAGACAAATATCAAAAAGGTATGGGGGAGGGACATTGAGAGAGAGAGAGAGAGAGAGAGAAAGGGAACGAAGCGAGGGAGAGGAGAGAGGGTAGAATAGAGGAAGAAGAGTGATAGAGTGTGTTTGAGAGAGGGTTTAACATATCGAAGAGTCCTAGAGAGAGCAAATAAGATGGAGTGAGCAAAATAGAGAGAGAGAGAGAGAGAGAGAAATAAAAAGAGATAGAGGGAGATTGAAAGTGTGATCTTGAGAGAGAAAAAGAGAGTGCGTGTACGAGAGGACATAAGGGAAAGAAAGAGAGACTAGGAGGAGATAGAAAGAGAGAGATTAGGAGGGAGGAATGGGAGTGAGAGCAAGAATGAATGATGGAGAGAAGTTGAGAAGGAGGGATAAGGAGAGAGTGGGGGAGATTGAGAATAATAGTAAAAAAATGAGAGAGATACAGAGAGAGAGATAGAGACGAAAGAGGGGAGGGAGAGAGTTAGAAATGTGAGAGAAAGTACGAAACAATGAGAGAAGAGGGGGAAAGAGAGAAAAGAGAGGAGTTCAGAGAAGGTGGGAGTACAATGAAGAGAGAGAGTGTGAGAGATAGAGAGAAAATGAGTTAGTAAATAGAGAGAAGATAGAATGATATGAGAGAGCAAGAGAGAGAGGAAGAGAGATAGAACAGAGAATGAGAGGGGCAGAGAGTGAGAAAGGGAGAGATGGAGGAAGTAAGAGAGATTGAAGAGATTTAGAGATTGAGAAAGGGAAGATATTGAGAGAAAAATAAAAAGAAAAGAGAGTGTGATGAAAGATAGAGCAAGTGAGAATGCTCGATTAGGAGAGCTGACAAAGAGCAAAAGAATGAGTGGGAGAAAGAGAGCTAGAGAGAGATGGAGAGGACGAAAGGGGGTAGAGGGATAGTGAGTGTGGAAGAATGGACGATAGAGTGAGTGAGAGAGGGGAAGGGAAGGAGAGCAGGAAGGAAGCAAGAGAGGAAGAGAGAATATGTGGAGGATAGAGGGAGAAAAAGAGAGAGAGGAGAGAGAGCAGAGAAGAGAGAATAAGTTAAAGAGAGAGCAAAGAGTGAGTAAAAACGAGGAAGAGTAAGATAGGGTGAAACTAGAGAGAAAGAGGGAGGAAGAGATGAGAGAGTGAGAGAGAAATAGAGATAGAATAGAGAGTGAAGGACGATAAAGCAAGAGATATGTAACAAAGAGCAAGAAAAGAAGCAGAAGTCCGAGAAATATAAATAAAGGGTTAGATTAAGAGATAGCGAGAGAATATATAGATGAATTGGTAGATAGAGAGAGATAGAGATAATAGAACGATATGAGGGGGGAGATAGAATAAAATAGTGAGAAAGAAATGGAGAGTGAGGGAAAAGAGAGCAAGAGAGATCAAGAAAGAGAGCTTTAGAGATTAAGATAGAGAAAATGTAAGACTATATGGGTTTAGGAGAAATGGAGGGGGAGGGAGGAAGAGTTACAGTGAAATAAAAGAGAGCGAGGTAGGGAGAAAGAGAGAGAGAAAGAACAAAAGAAAAGAGCGAGAGGGTGAGAGTAATCATGAGGAAAGAGGGAGTGGGAGCTTGTAAGAGTGAGAATGAAATTGAGGAGAAAAAGAAGAGAAAGAAAGGGAGAGAGTGCAAGGGAGATAGAGAGAAAAGAGTGAGAAAAAGAGAGCGAGAGAGAGTGAGAGAGTGATAGTGAGAGAGAGAGAGAGATAAAGTGTGTGTGAGGGAGATAGACTAGGCAGAAAGGGAAGGAAGGAGGGAGGGAGTGAAATGAGGAGAAAGGAAGGGAGGGAGGTTGGGAGAGAAATGTAGGATAAATAAAGTTAAACAATGAGAATTAATGGGAGAGAGGGTGGGATGAGTTGGAAGAGGGAGAGAAGAAGAGCATGAGTGCATGAGAGAGAGAGGGGGGAAGGGAGGGATGGGGAGATGGTGAGAGGGAGAATGAGGGAGGGAAAGAGGGAGAGAAAAAGAGAGTGAATGAGAGAGAGAGAGAGAGACAGGTAGAGAAGAGTGTGTGAGAGATAATGGGAGGAGAAGAGAGAGAGCGAGAGAGGGAGGTGTGATAGAGTCGAGGATAGACAAAATGAAAGAGTAAGAGGAGTGGAAAATAGAGTAACATAAGAGAGTAAGAGAGAGGGGAAGGGAGAAGGAATTGAGAGAGTGAAAGGGAGAGGGTGGGAGTAAGAGTGAGATGTAAATTGAATAAAGGGAGAGAGGGACCAAGAAATAGATTCAAAAATAGGGAGAAAAGAGAGAGTAAGGGAAGAAAGAGCAAGAGAGATGGCGAGAGATTGAGAGAATGAGAGGGAGTATCAGATAGAAGAGGAGAGGAAGGAAGAAAAAGAGCGAAAGAGAAGTGAGACAGAGGTGGTGTGAGAAAGTGAAGTAATGAAGGGTTATATTAAGAGAGAGTGATATAATAGATAGATAAATGGTAGATAAGAGAGAGATAGAGATAGGAGAATGATATTAGGGGGTGAGAGATTAGATTAGTGAGAAAGAAATGGAGAGTGAGGGAAAAGAGAGCGAGAGTGATAAAGAAAGAGAGTATAGGATATTGAGATAGAAAAAGTGAAATTTAAGAGTTATAGGGGGGAGGAAGAGTTATAGTGAAATTTAAGAGAGACAAAGGTTGGGAGAAAGGGAGAGAGAAAGCACGAGAGAAAAACAGAGAGAGGGTGAAAGTAATCATGAGGAAAGAGGGAGAGAGATCATGTAAGAGAGAGAGTGAAATCGAGAAGAAAGAGAAGAGAAAGAAAGGGAGAGAGTCAAGAGATTAATAGAGAGAAGAGAGAGTGAGGAAAAAGAGAGCAAGAGAGTGAGAGAGAGATAGAGTGTGTGTGGGAGAGATAGACTGACAGAAGGAGAGGAATGGAGGGAGTGAGTGAAATAAGGAGAAAAGAAGGGAGGGAGATTGGGAGAGAAGTGTAGGATATAGTGAGAAACAATGAGAATTAGTGGGTAATAGGGGAAGTGTTGAGAAGGATCAGAGAGAGAAGTGACAGATAAAGAGCAAGAGAGTGAGTGAGGGAGTGAGAGAGAAAGATATATAAAGAAAATGGGAGAGAGTGAGATGAAGAGAAAATTAAGGAGAGTAAGATTTATGGAAAGAGAAGGAGAGAGGGAGAGAGGGAGTGAAAGGAGGGGGAGAGGAAGAGATGTGTTGTGAAGGTGAGAAATAACGAGAGAGAGAAAGAAGAGGTACAAAGAAAGAGAGAAAGGGAGAGGTAGAGCTGAGAGTGGGATTGAAAGAGAGAGTAGGGAGAGAGGGTATGGAGAGTGAGAGAGAGAACGAGAATAAAGAGAAGAAAAAGTGAAAGCAAAAGACCGAGAAAGAGAGAAATTAGAGAGTGTGAGAGAAAGGATGAGTGGTAAAGCGAAAGAAATAGAGAGATGGAGGGAGGCCATGAGAAAAATTGAATGTGAGATCAAGTGAGAGGGAATAAGAGAGTGTGATGAAGAAAATGTGAGGGAGGGAGGCGAGAGATGAAAAGGAGAAGAAGAGGGAAGGATGGAGTGAAAGTGGGAGGGACAGAGGAGGAGAGAGATGTGTGAGAGAACCTAAGAAATAATGAGATGAGAATGAGAGGCGAGAGTGAGATGTGAGAGAGATTTTGAGAGAGGGATGGAGGGAGACTAAGAGAGAGAGAGTGAGGGAAATAGAGAGTGAGATAGTGTGAAAATATAGAGAAGAGAAGGTTATAGAAGAAAAGGCAAGTGAAAAAGCAAGAGAGAGCAAGAAAACGATAAAGAGAGATGAAATATAGTGTGGGAGCGAGGGCGAGAGAGGGAGTGAATTAAAAACAGAGAGATAGATGAAGGGACCGATAGGGATTGAGGAGAGAGCAGAAGGGAGTAAGGGTGTGAGAGTAAGCCAAAAATAGGGAGAAAAGAGAACTCAGGGAAGATTGAGAAAATGATAGGGAGTGAGAGGTGGAGAGAGAAGAAGATATAGAGAGAGATAGAGGGTGAGAGAGATAGAGACTGGGAGGGAGGAAGAGACTAAGAGATGGTCGGAGAGAAGGTGTGAGTAAAATGATAAGAAAGAGTGATAAAAGAGAGTAAGAGAGAGAGAGTGTGTGTGAGAGAGAATGAGGGAGGGAGAGAGCAAAGGAGAAAGAGAATGTGATAAGGCATAAATAGAGAAAAGGATGAGAGAGGGAGAGGGTGAAAAAAAGAGAGAAAGAGAGAGAGTGAGAGAGATTGATGCATTGGCGTGAGAGAGGAAAATAGAGAGAATGAGAAGAGAGCGTGAGGGAAGATCTACAAAGAGTGGGAGAGGAAGAGAGGGGGAAGAGAATGTGATTTTGTGGGTGTGAGAGTGGGGGATGAATCGGAGGAGTGTGAGAGGAGAGAGATAATGTGTCTGAGTGAGAGAGAGAGAGGGAGGGAGTGAAGAAGCAAGAGATAGGGGAGAGACGGAGAGAAAGATTGGGAGAAGATGAGAGGAGAGAGGAACAAAAGTGAGAGTGAGTGACAAAGAGTGAACATAGACCGAGAATGAGAGAGGGAGTAAGAGAGAGTGAAACTGAAGAGAGAGAAAGAGGGAGCAAGAAAGGGAAAGAGTGAGGGAAAAAAAAGAGAGTGTGAGGGAAGAGAGTGTGAGAAAGGGAGAGAACGAACGAGGGAGAGAGGGAGCAAGTAAGAGATAAGGAGTGTGTGAGAGATAGAGGGATTAAAGGTACGAAAAAAATGAGGGAGAGTGAGAGAGAGGTGGTGTGGGGTAAAGCAAAAGAGAGAGAGAGAGATAAAGTAAGGGTGAATAGAGAGACGGGAGAGCGAGAAGAGAGGTAATGTGAGAAAGGGAGAGAGGTTAGAGTGATGGATATAATAATATAAAGAGTGAGTAAAGATTATAAAAAAGAGCGAAAGAGAGAAACATAAAAAAGTGACAGATAAAGTGAGAAAGGGAGATAGTGAGAAAGAGAGAGGCAAAGGGAAAGAAAGATATAAGAGATAGAGAGATAGGAAGCGAGAAAGGAAAACAATGCAAAATAATTTGTGCAAGTTTGAGGTAGTAGCGAGGTAGAGTAAGAATGACTGAGAAGGTGATAGGGGGAGGAGAGGGAGAGAGGGAGAGTGATTGAGATATAGAGAGTGGGAGGGAGGGTAGCAGAGGGAGAGAATGAGAGAGAAAGGATAAGAGAGAGAGCGAGAGAAAGGGAGAGAGAAATAGAGAAAGTGAAAGTGAGAGAAGAGAGGCCAAGAGAGAGGGAATGGGAGAGAGCGATATAGAAAATGAGAGGAAAGGAGAGGAATTGAATGAGGAGAGGGACGAGTGAGATAGGGAGAGGAAGAAAGAGAGGGAAGCTGGATTGAAAAATGGAGAGATTGAGGTGGAAAGAGAGATGTGTGAGAGAAAATAATAAATAATGAGATGGATATGATGAGAGAGAGTAAGATGTGAGAACAATTGCGAGAGAGTGTGTGAGATAAGAGGGAGAGAGATAAAGTGAGGTGGAATAGAGAGTGAGAGGGAGATGGAGGTAGTTAAGGAAAAAGAAAAATAGGAAGAAGTGAGAGCGTCTAAGGAGAGTGTAGGAAATAAAAAGTGAGGGAGAGTGAAAGGGAGAGAGTGTAAGAGACAAATCTGTGGGAGAGTAATAGTAGGCGAGTGAGGGGTAAAGAGAGGGAAAGAGCTTGATAATGGTGAGAGAGAGGGAACATCACTCATTCGTGCCCTCTCTAGGTCTCCCTTATGTAGCTCACTCTTCTATCTCCCTCTCTCTCCCTCTCTCCCATATCTCCATCTATATCTCCTCCCTTTACCTCACACTTAATATCTTTTGCTCGATATTCCCTGATTCTCTCTTCTCCCTCAGCAGCCTTACATCTCTCCCTCTCTCCCTCCCGCTCACTCTTCAATCCCTAACTCTCACTCTATATTTAAACACTATATGTTGTTTATTTGCTCTCTTTTGCCCCTCTGTCTCTCTCTTGCACTTTCTTCTATCTCTCTCTCTTTTGTAGCTTTACTTACTCTTTTTCTCCCTCTATCTCTCACTCTCTCTCTCACTCTCTCTCCCACACGCTCTCTCTCAATTGTTGTCATATCTTGTGCTCTCCCATTATATCTATCTTATTATTTATTATTTTGTCTCAAATATCTCCCTTTCCACCTCAAACCCTCCCTCTTTCAATCCCTCCTTCACTCTCTCCCTATGTCACTCCTCTCTCTCTCCGCTTGTACTCACTCATTCACACACTCTCCCTCTCACTCGTTTTCTCTTTCACTCTCTCTAATTCCATCTCTTTCTTTCTCTTCTTTCACTTCCACTTTTTGTTAATTCGCCATGTCCCTCATCTTTTCTCTCTCATTCTCTACCTCTGCTGCCCTCCCTCCCACTCTCTTTATCTCAATCTCTCTCTGTCTCCCCCTCTTTCCTTCTCCATCCCCCAATCCCACTTCAACTTCCCCTTCTTTCTTTTTCCCTCTCCCACACTTCTCCCACCCCCTCATCCAGCCCCCTCTCCCTCCCTTCCTCTCTCTCTCTTTGCCACGCTATCTCCCTCTCTTTTTCTCTATCTTTCTCTTTATGCCCCTAGCTCTCCATGACATCCTCCATACTGTTCTTTCAACCTCATACATTCTCTCACTTTTTCTCTCTCTCAATCTCTTTAGTTCCCTTCTTTGATCTCTTTTTGTCTCATACCTTGCTCTACATTTTCTTCTTGCTTTTCTTCCTCTCTCTCTCTCCTCTTTCTCTTTCTCTCTCTTCTCTCTCTCAGTCCCTCTCCCACATTATCTCTTTCTCACTCTCCCTCCCTCTCTCCTTCTCTAGACCTTTATCATAATCTATACGTATATATTTTCTCTCCCTCTCTCAAAATATATGTCTCCCTAATTATTTTTCTCCCACTCTCTCACTTGTTATATTCCTCTCCTATTTTTTGTCTCTCTTACTTTTATTGTGATAGTTTCTCGTCTCTGAATTTTTTCACCCACTAGCACCCATAAACATTCTCTCTTGCTCCCTTTCTTGCTTTCTTTTACTCTCTCACACTTCCTCTCTCTTCCCTCAATATCTATTCCCTCTTCTTTCTCTCTCCTTCTCTTTCATTTAAATTTCACTCACTCTTACTTGCTCTCTTTCTCACTCTCTTTTGTTTGTCTCTCTTTCTCAATCTATCTACCCAGCTCGACCTCTCTATCACGTCTCCCTATTTCTATCACTCTCTTCGCTCCCAATTTCTCTCACA
>JAKZJZ010000081.1:0-96741 GCA_022702705.1 Papilionanthe hookeriana x Papilionanthe teres
GCGAGTTACGAGGAGACATTTACGAAGGATTTATAACTATCTCGGCGACGGCGAGCCCGAGCCCGTTGACGGCGAGCTAGCGCGGTTTGAAGATCTTCTAGAAGCCTCGCCGAGCGGCGAGGTAGTTCGTCGCCGACGGCGAGCTAGTTCAAATGGTGCAGATACATTGAACCTGGACACTTTTTGAAGGGATGCTTACACACCTCTTGGTCCTTTGCTCACCTCTATATATAGAAGCCGAAATTCAGCCTATGTGTGTGTTAATTTGTGTTCTAAGTTGTTGTGTGCAGTTTTTGTGTGTTAAATTTGTGTTTGGTGTTATTTAGTGAGTTAGTGAGTTAGTGAGTTTTTAGTGAGTCTTGCTGTACTGGAAGGAAGAGTCAAAGGAACTGCTAGGAGTCTGCTTGGAGATAGATTAAGATAAGTATTTGTATTTATTGTTTTTAACTTTAAATGAAATTCATGCTTAGTTTAGTCAACATGCATTCTGAGTAGATTATTAGTCTTTCTCCCTGTTATGAAATTAAGTGATTTGATGAACTAAAATAGAATTATTTTTATATATATTAATAAATTGTGATAATTTTTACTTAAAACTTAATTTACTTTCAAAATGGTCATTTGATTTGTTAAAATATGTTGATTATCAACTATAGTAAAAATTACATTTGATATTCTGGGAATTCAAAAGCCTTGGAAGGAGGGTGCAAATAAATAGGGAAATAATATCCTTGGGCGTAGAATTGAGCATTTTAGTGTGACGGACTAAAATATTCAATTCGGTCCTCTTGTTTGAGAGCTGAAGTGTAGATGTTAGCCCTCGGGCGAGGGGAACGTGGGAGCTACGAAGTGGCGGTCGGTATCCTCCCGGCCTAGCCACGGATTCGGTAATCAAACATAGGATTAGTCGATATTCTTTACACCTGGACCAAAGGGTAAAGAATAGGAATGCTCCTATTTGTCACAACACCTTAAAGTTATCTATTTAAATTCATCAATCACTTAAATTTCTAAACAAGGGGAAAGATACTTTTTCTTAATAGTTAAGACTTATTTAGCAATTAATTTCCTGCACTTTCAATTCGTATTAATTTTCTACTTAGTTAATTTACCTAATTGAAATACTTAGTTTTCTTTATTGCGCTTAAATTCAGAATTCCAAATTTTCGTAGTATTATTATTATTATTATTATTATTTTAAAATTAAGTTGTTATTTTATTTTCTCTTTCCACTGTGGGATCGATAACCGAGGACTCCACTAGAGCCCTGTATTACTTGATACGATACGTATACTTGCGTAGCATCCACAACATAAACAATTACAATTCTATACATATAATATAGCGGGCTCAAGTTTTTGGCATCGTTACAATTAAATTAAAATATCATAATATAAAATTGTGGGTCAATTATCTAATAGGAACTAAATGTATTGTGCATACTGATCACTCTGCTATTAAGTATTTAATGCAAAAGAAAGATTCTAAACCAAGATTAATTAGATGGATGTTATTAATGCAAGAATTAGATTTTGAGATCATTAACAAAAAGGGAACTGATAATCAAATTGCTTATCATTTATCAAGATTAGAATATCATGAATTATCGATGCGATAATGAAATTATAGACGGTTTTCACGATGAACAACTTTATAATATAAATGAGTGAAAAATACCTAGGTATGCTGATATAGTAAATTATATTGTAAGTGACATTTTACCACCTATGTTAACTTTGCAACAACATAAAAAATTCATTCATGACACTAAAACATACTTTTAGGATGAACCATACTTATATAAGCAATGTAAGGATTTAATTATTAGAAGATGCGTGCCTTATGAAGAAACTGAACCAATTATTCAAAAATGTCATGATTCTTATTTTGGAGGACATTTTGGGACTGATAAAACTGTGTATAAAATTCTACAATCTGGATTCTACTGGCCTACTCTATTTAGAGATGTATACAGATATATAAAAACCTGCGATAAATGCCAAAGAGTAGGAAATATATCAAGGAAAAATGAAATGCCTCTGAATTTTATATTAGAAGTTGAAATTTTTAATGTTTGGGGATTAGATTTCATGGGACCTTTTATTCCTTCATTTGGAAATTCATATATATTAGTAGCTATTGATTATGTTTCCAAATGGATTGAAGCGCAAGCTTTACCTAGGTGTGATGCTAAAAGTGTTTCAAAATTTTTAATGAAAAATATTTTTATTAGATTTGGAATGCCGAGAGTGATTATAACTGACGGAGGAACTCATTTTAGAAACAAATATATTCACAAACTAGTAGAAAAATATAATATTATTCTTAAGATATCAGTTGCTTATCATCCACAAACTAGTGGATTAAGCTGAAGTTTCTAATCGAGAGATTAAGCGTATTTTAGAAAAGTACGTAAACCCTAATAGATTGGACTAATCTATAAGACTAGACAACTGCATTATGGGCATACGGGATCTGCTTATAAAACTCCGATTGGAATGACTCCTTACGAGCTTATATATGGAAAACCTTGCCACTTACCGAGTTGAATTAGAACATAAAGCATATTGGGCGATTAAAGAACTTAATTATAATATGAAAGAAGCTGAGTGAAAAGAGATTGTTGCAATTAAATGAATTAGAAGAATTAAGGAATGAATCATATGATAATGATAGGATTTATAAAGAAAGGATGAAATTATGGCATGATAGGAAGATTAATCAAAGAAATTTTGAACCAGGACAAGAAGTTTTGCTATATAATACTAGATTGAAATTATTTCCTGGGAAATTGAAATCTCGATGGTTAGGACCTTTCACCTTAACTCAAATATTTTCATATGGAACTATAGAAATTGAAGATCCAAAAATAGGACATAGATTTAAGGTAAACGGACATAGATTAAAACCATATTTCGAAGGTAGAATGTTGACCTCATTTTTGATGAGGTCTTCCCTTCTTCTTTTTAGTGCTTAGGATCTAGCCTTAGGCTTTTCCTTTGACTATCTTAGAGGACTAGAATTGGGACCCGCCTTTTAGAAATTCAAACCACTTCTAAACTCCTCTGCAAACTCCACGAAACTTGACTATAGACCCCTAATCACCTAGAGGGTTGAAATCAAATGTGGAAGTTTAAAGGATGAGTTCCTATAGGACTCTTTGGCCTTAGGACTGCCACAGGTGGCTCAGTGCAGTGAAGGGGCTGACTTACACTACACTTACACACTACATTTCCACACACTTCCTAAAACCACACCCATACCCAACTTAACCTCCGACTCATGTAGGTGATTCACATGGATGGTCCTTAACCCCTAAGCCCTTGGCTAAGAGGGTTAGGAACAACATAGTGAATGCCTCGAATGAGTCCTTTCATGGCTCATATGGGCTTGAAATGGTTTCATGGCTCGACCAAAATGATCTCTTTCCACCTAGATTCGCCCGAATTTTTTTAATTTCTCAAATTTTCAATTTTTGACCCCCGAGACCCTACACCTACTAAACCTACCCAAAACTCTTGGAATTACCCAAATTTTTGCAAAATTTCCAAATTACCCAAAATTTTCCAAAATCAATCCCAAACATCTCCATGTCGGAATATTTTAGGTTGTGTGTTTTATTTTGAAAAGTGGTCGCCTAACGAAGTTGTGCGGCGAATTTTTATTTTAAATTTAATTTAAATATATATAATTTAGAAAGTAGTATTTGATTTTGAAAATAATTTTTAAATTTGAAAGTTTTAAGATATGAGATTAAACCGATCTCACATCCCCAAATAGTTTATATAAATGAGCGCCGCACCACAAACCGTATATCTATCCCTAAGGATAGACACAGCTTGATGGTGGGGCTCGATCAAATAAACTAGAAGTTTTGTGACATCCGTTTGGTTTGCGAACCAATTTTATAAGCCGACAAATTCCCTGCTTAATATGAAAGTATCAAACGGGGTTTATATTACACAGGTTCTTTAAAATTCCCTATAAGGGCAAGCCCCTATAGTTAATTACATCTTAAGTGACGGGAATCACCTAAGAAAACTCTCGATAATAATCGATAATTCCGCTTTCGAGAATTTGAAAGTTTAAGGTTTTCGAAGATTGAATTTTGGAATTTCGATAGGGAATGGATCAAATTTTGGAACATTTTGTTTTGTGAATCCAAAGGAAGAGAGGTAGGAGAAATCAACGATTCGAAGTGAACTTCGATAATTTCCCGACTATCCTATTGTTTGTCTTGAATTTAGGAAAGTCCTAATGTTTATTTGATATTTCGATCTTGCCGATTTCAATTAATTAGGGCTTATATTTGTATGATAAAATCAAACAAATAGCATCAGAAGATGTGAGGGTTTATTGTCGTATCGGACGACTACCTCGAAATCCTAAGACCGGTTAGGGCTTAATTTGCAATGCAAATGCCTAACGAAGAGTTGAGGATTTATGTTGCACTAGGTAAGCTACCTCGAAGTCCTATGGCTTGGTTGTTTAATTCTAGGAAAGTTTCTGTGAAGTAGACTCGGGTTTTCTTGATGACGATGGTCGTCTTGCCCACCATGCTCCGAGCTCCTTGTTGTTGCAGAGGTTTAGTTTTAGAAATCATAAATCAGGAGTTGAGAAAAGTGTTTTGGTTTAGAGAAGTCTTAATTTCCAAGTGTTTTTTATGTTTTATTTAAAACAAATCTTAAAGTTGATTATAACGACACCGGTTAAGATCCGCGGTTCCATCCTTCCGGCATCATTATTTTTATCGGATTCACTTAGTCCGGATGAATTTGCTAAACTCAGCTGAATGAGTTCCACACTTTCATTTAGACGTGGGAAATCCCGTTAGCAACACGTAGGTTACATCATCCGAGGTATTCCCGATCATCCGACGGGACGTTTTAATTTAGTTGTAATTGTAGTTTTGTGTTACTGTTTGTGATTAAATTTTGAGTTGTTTTATATTTTGAAATGTTGTGGCGGTGAATTTTATCTTGCAATGACTTTTAACTTAGTTTTGGTTTTCAGTTTTAGGGTCTATCCTAAAGTTTGTGGGTTTTCATGCAACGGTTGTTTTATCGTACAGAAAAATAAACGCGATTGCAATAAAGTAAATTGCAAGAAAGTAAATTGCAATAAAATAAAATAAAAGCGTACACGGAGGGTCTTCCCGTCATTCCAAGCTGCACTTAAAACTCAATTAGAATATTTAAGCAAGTTCCTAGGTAAAGCTAAGGGAAAGGTTATGGTTTTCTACCAAATTCCTAATCCTATAGCTAGTCATTTCCTATGACGTCTAGGTTCTTTGTGTTTTTGTTTTTGTTTGAAGACGATTTTCATCATCAAAGGACAATTAAATCCAATTGTTCTTATAAGTATCCTATCATATTGAGGAAGTGCTTAAGAAGAATCTTAAACATCTTTTCAATATTTCAGGATTGTTTTAAGTCCGAAATGAATTTAATTATATAAATGAATCGATCGTCAGAGGTTTTCAAGTCTTGTTAACTTGCTCGAGTGAACTAGGACATTTGAATATCCTATGAGTGAGATAACACTTCATTTGATGTTCCATTTAGGAGTTATAATAATCAAAGCTTTCGAGGGTAAATTAGTATTCAAATGATTTGATTTAAGTTAAAGGGTTTAAATTTGGAATAGTGTTCAAGTTGCTTTATATTTAGTTTAATTTAATTTAATTTGATTTGATGTTTAATTAATTTGATTTGATTTAATTTAATTTAATTATTTAATTTAATTTAATTTAATTTAATTTAATTTAATTATTTAATTTAATTTAATTTAATTTTAATTTAATTTAATTTAATTTAATTTAATTGTTTAATTTAATTTAATTTAATTTTAATTTAATTTAATTTAATTTAATTTGTCTTAATTTAATTTAATTATTAAATTTAATTTAATTTTAATTTAATTTATCTTTAATTTACTTTATTTTTAATTTTAATTGAAATTTTTGAAAGAGTTTAATAATTTGACTTTAGTTTAATGATTAAGTCTTTTAATATTTTGAATTTGAGTTATCATTTTAATTAAAAATTGAGTATTAGTTGATATAATTAATTTAGGGATTTTTAAATTAAAGAATAAATCTCTTCCTAATAAAGATCCCTTATTTTAATAATTCGATTTTATTATTCTTCAAATTTAATCTATTATTTAATTAAAGTTTAATCATTTTAAAATTATTTAATGGGTTTCTACCCTTTAATTATTTAAATTTCAATCATCCAAATCAGATTAAGATCAAATATTTTACTTGTTGATTTTTTATTAAACCTAAAGTTTTAATTAAGGGTTAAAAGTTTAATTACCATTTTACCCCTTAAGCTTAATAATTTCATAACTCACTAAATTGAATTCAAATGAACTTGAAATTTTTATGTGACTTCACTCATATGTCAATAAAGACATGAGAGGAGAAAAAGTGATTTTTCTGTATTTAATTTATTTATATAATTATTTTTGGTGGAAAATAGAGATTTTCAAGGAAAATTTGATAACATGACCAAGGGAAAGTTTCTGTCCTTAAGAAAATTAGGGGACATTCCTAATGACCAGAGAAGCACTTGGACCAATTTTGGTGATTTTTTGAATTATATTATTTTTATTATAATTATTTTAAGTTTTGGAGTGTTAATTAATTTTAAAATAAAATAAATGTTGAAAAATGAATTTTATATTTTTCAAAAATCTCTCTGATATCAAGGAAACCAGAGAAACAAATTTTGCAATTTTCTGATTTTTCTATGATTTATTATAATTATTTTAGTGAAAATGCTAGAAAATACATTTTTTAATTTTTAAAATTACCTTAGGGCTTTAAAATTCAATATCTCACTAAATAGACCTAGGAAAAATGTGGGATTTGTTCCTAAGTGATTAAAATTCAAAATGTGACATTTTGGTGAATTTTATTATTTTTGTGATTTTTATTATTTTTTAATTATTAAAAATATTAAAATATTATTAAAAATCAACTTTTTTAGAAAATTGACATTTTAATTTTCTTAGGTTTCCCTGATATCAGAGAGGCTCCAAAACCAATTTGGTGAATTTTTAAAAAGTATTTTAAAAGTTATGAATTTTTAAAGTTTAAAATGGCTAAGTGACTTAATCGACCCGATTAGTGGGGCTAACCAAGTCCAATTGACCTCAAATTTTTATGGTAGATTCCTCTGATCCTAAAGGTCAGTGGAGAATTGATTTCAAGTCAATTTGATACCTGGTTAACTCTAATTAATTAAAGACCTATTTTGGGTGTTTAAGCCGATTAGGGTTAATGCGAGTGAATTAACTCGAGTCCTATTTTTCCTAGAGTTCTCTGGTCATAAGGAACATCACCAAATATTTCTAGAATTTATTTCACAACATGCTAATTTTTGGAATTAAAATACTCAAAACGACAACATGCATTTGAAAAATAAATAACTTTTCACGAGAGATGGCCTCGACCTTGGAAAATTCAGGGAATGTTCCCGAGTTCAGAGGCTTCAAAGCCCTATGGTCTCATGCCATGGTGAATTGTATACATGCATGGAGAATTAAATGTATGCGAGAGAGTAAATAAATCATAAAAAATAAAATACTTAATGAAATTAAGTGATTTCTTTTTCACATTATTCTCCTCTGTTCACTGAGCAAGAGGGTATTTTTATTTTATTTTTGTGATTTTTCTACACAAAGATATGGATTTTTGAA
The DNA here is from genome assembly GCA_022702705.1 of Papilionanthe hookeriana x Papilionanthe teres. Classification (NCBI taxonomy): domain Eukaryota; kingdom Viridiplantae; phylum Streptophyta; class Magnoliopsida; order Asparagales; family Orchidaceae; genus Papilionanthe; species Papilionanthe hookeriana x Papilionanthe teres. Next base: position 7,708 of record JAKZJZ010000081.1, read on the forward strand.
GTTTAGGGAATTAAATAAATAAAAAAAATACCCTAATTTTCTATTTATCCACGCGGCGCCAGCGCATCCTCGGCGACTCCAGAAAGGCCGCGCGGCGCGCTCCCGTTCGACGCCGCCGCTTGAGTCGGCAGCCCGGGCCCGCGGTTCTCGCACCGTCTCTCGGTCCGACGCAATCCTGGCCGTCCGTGCGCGCGTGTATCGAATGGACGGCATCCGTTCATCGTCCCGAGTGTTCTCGCACGAGAGCGCGTCCACACTAAATCCACAAGATCTCGCTCGATTCTCGATGGATTTTTACGTTCTTATACTACTATGGATTCGTCTCGAAGAGACGAACACATCTATACGGTTAACATGCATTGGAACTAAGGCATTTGAAATAGAGAATCTTCGGAAGCTCGGGATGAAGAGTTAGCTCATACCTTGGCTCGGAGAAGTGTGGCTTCGATGCGAGAGTTGTTGCACCTTCGATTGGGTCCTAGCGAAGCTCCGGATGAAGTCTCCTGGTGCGGTGAATTGTACGGATATGATTTCGACCAAGCCCGATCACAAAGCTTGGAGGCTGGAGCAAGCTGGGTGGCACTGGAGATGGGGCTTTTGATGGTGGACACCTTCCCTTGGTGCAGTGAAGGTGTAGAGCCAATCGATTTGGGAGTTGGCTCATCTGTGGAGAAGTGTCCTGGTTTTGGGTGGAATTTCGACTACGAAATTGAGCTTACGGAGGAGAAATGGCAGGGGGATCTCATTGGGGATCGAGTGCTCTACAGAGTGGAGAAGGGTGCGGAACAATTTTGGCGAGTTTTGGCAAGGTTTGTGCTTTAGCCCCTCTCATGGCCGAGAGGGGTGGAGTTTAAATAGGAGAGGGTGGAAGGCCTCTCGAGAGGGAGTTAGGGCTTGGGATCGAGTTTGCTGCGGTGAGGAGAAGATCGGCCATGGTGACCTACGGGCATGGGGCGACTCGGCAAGTGAGAATTTCGATGTTGGCTCACATGTGAGCTCTCGGCCATGGTGTTTTCCGGCGGCTACGGTGGCGGCCGGCGAGCGATGGTCACCATCTTGGTCGGGTGGGTCGGGGCTGGGGTTTAGTGTAGGCGATTGAGGTTTGACATGTGTAAAGGAGTTTGATTTAAATGGAATGGGAGAAGACTCACTTTGGCTTGGTTTGGGTCAACCCACCATTTTGGGCTTGGTGCACCCTTCCAAGCTCCGATTTTGAGCTGAGGGAATCATTTAGGTCGGCTTAGAAGGAGTGGTGAAGTCTCCATCCATGATGAGGTGGCTAAACATGGTTTAGTGTGTGACATGATTAAGGTAAAAAAGGGTTAAAGGAGGTTTAAGAAAGAACCCCCTCTTCTTGCCATAAATGGACTAATGACAAGTCAAAGCCCTCATGGCTTCATGTGGCTTGAGAATGGCTTGTTCATGGCTTCATTTGGCTTGGGAAAAGGTTGATTTGTTTCATGAAAAGGGTTTTAAGAAATTTTTTGGTAATTTGATGGGAATTTGGATGAAGCTTCATTTGGGATAATTCAATGATGATTTTAGGACTTAGGTAATGGATTTAATTAAATGGATGACAAATGGAGATGTCATGTGGGCTTTAGGGTAGATTTGGGCTTTTGAATTTTGAAGGAAATGGGCTTTTAAGAAGGTTTAAGGGAAGTGGGCTTTTAAGTTTAAGGATGTGTTCATGGATGGGAATTTTTGTAGAAGTTTGGGCCAAATAGTTGTTGGTTTTGGTTTAGGGACGTTTCATGAATAACTTGAAGCAAATTTGGGGTAGTTTGGGCTTGAATTGGGTTGGATTTGGATTCTTTTGGTGAATGGGTCAATATAGGTCCAAATGGGCCGAGTTGGGCCGATGTTGGGCTAGGGTTGAAATTTATGTAGAATTATTGTTGAGAAGTGTTTATGGGAGTGTTTCAAAGAGGTTTTGACTTTGGTTGGGCTTTGATTTTTGGGGTTTGGGTTCATTTGGGTTAGGTTTGGGCTTAGGTCGAAAAATGGGCCTTAAGGTCAAAAGTGGAATTGGATCCAAATGTCAATCAAATTGGACTTGGATTTGGTCTAAATTAGTATTAGGAATGTTGAATTGAAGTTTAGAATTGAATTGGACCAAAATTGGGGTCGATTGGATAGGTTTGGTTTGACATTGGGTTCACTTTGGATTAAAATGGGTCAAATTGGGGGTTTTGACAAAAGTAGGGTAAATTGACAAAATTGGCCCATGGTGTAGTTGGACAAAATGAAATTGAGAATATTTGGGATTTTCTGGAATTTTCTGGGAATTTTTTTGAATTTTTGGATTTTTAGGCCAAGAAGGGTATTTTGGGTTATTTGGAGGGTATTGGGAGGTTTTCTTGGAATTTTTGGTATTTTTGGGTATGGATGATCAATTTGAGTGATGTGGAGGTGTTTGGGATTGATTTTGGAAAATTTTAGGTAATTTGGAAATTTTGCCAAAATTTGGGTAATTTCGAGGGTTTTGGGTAGGTTTAGTAGGTGTAGGGTCCGGGGGTCGAAAATTGAAAATTTGGGAAATTGAAGATTGGGTGAATTTGAGTGGGGTGAAATCATTTTGGTTGAGCCATGAAGCCATTCAAGCCCATATGAGCCATGAAAGGACTCATTTGAGGCATTCATTATGTTGTTCCTAACCTCTTAGCCGAGGGCTTAGGGGTTAAGGACCATCCATGTGAATCACCCACATGAGTCGGGAGGTCGAGTTGGGTATGGGTGTGGTTTTAGGAAGTGTGTGGAAATGTAGTGTGTAAGTGTAGTGTAAGTCGGCCCCTTCACGAGACCGAGGCCGCGGGGCGATCCTGAGGCGAAAGAGTCACTATAGGAACTCATCCTTTAAACTTCCATATTTGATTTCGACCCTCACAGGTGATTAGGGGTCTATAGTCGAGTTTGTGGAGTTTGCGGGGAGTTTAGAAGTGGTTTGAATTTCTAAAAGGCGGGTCCCGATTCTAGTCCTCTAAGATAGTCGAAGGAAAAGCCTAAGGCTAGATCCTAAGCACTAAAAAGAAGAAAGGAAGACCTCATCGAAAATGAGGTCGACAAATGGACCCCCGATAGGTGTGGTGAGTGGCGGAGCACACCGCGCGTATTGGTGTTGACCGAAGCGATCAACAAAACCAGCACGGATGTCCAAGTGACGAACTTAGGACGAAGTAGAAGAGTTTCTGCTGGGGAGTGTCGAGTATATCTGCTGGAACCGGAGATTCTTGAACTCTCGGTTGGGGAAAGGAAAAGGAGGTGAATCCCAAATCACATGATGCGAGGGAATTTCGATTTAGATTTTATTTTGTTTCAATTTATGTTTTGATGTGTGAGTTTAAATTTTAGTTTGGAGTTTCGATTTAGATTGAAGTTTGTCGAAATTAATTTGAAGGATTTGATTTGAAATGAAAATTGGAATTACGAGGTTTTAGATGTAACATCTTCGACCTCGAAAGAAAATTGAATTGATTAGATTGAATCGTTGCGATGAGAAGAAATCTCGGAAGCAATGCGGTGTTGGATGTAAAATACTTAACCTCGAGAGTTTGATTTTGATGTGATGTATTTCATTGCGATAGGGAAAAGATCCTAAAGCAATGCGGTCTCGGATGTAAAATCCTCGACCCAAAGGTTGAATTTTGATGTATTTCGGTGCGATAGGAAGAGAATCCTAAAGCGGTGCGGTCTTGGATGTAAAATCCTCGACTCGAAAGTTTGAATTTTGATGTATTTTAGTGCGATAGGAAGAGAATCCTAAAGCGGTGCGAGTCTTGGATGTAAAATCCTCGACCCAAAAGTTTTGAATTTTGGTGTATTTCGGTGCGATAGGAAGAGAATCCTAAAGCGGTGCGGTCTTGTATGTAAAATCCTCGACCCAAAAGTTTTGAATTTTGATGTATTTCGGTGCTGATAGGAAGAGAATCCTAAAGCGATGCGGTCTTGGATGTAAAATCCTTGACCCAAAAGTTTTGAATTTTGATGTATTTCGGTGCGATAGGAAGAGAATCCTAAAGCGGTGCGGTCTTGGATGTAAAATCCTCGACCCAAAAGATTTGAATTTTGGTGTATTTCGGTGCAAGAGGAAGAGAATCCTAAAGCGGTGCGGTCTTGGATGTAAAATCCTCGACCCAAAAGTTTGAATTTTGGTGTATTTCGGTGCGATAGGAAGAGAATCCTAAAGCGGTGCGGTCTTGGATGTAAAATCCTCGACCCGAAAAGATTTGAATTTTGGTGTATTTCGGTGCGAGAGGAAGAGAATCCTAAAGCGGTGCGGTCTTGGATGTAAAATCCTCGACCCAAAAGTTTGAATTTTGGTGTATTTCAGTGCAATAGGAAGAGAATCCTAAAGCAGTGCAGTCTTGGATGTAAAATCCTCGACCCAAAAGTTTGAATTTGATTTGATTGAGACTTGAAATCTGGAAAGATTGAATTTGGAAATTTGGAAGGATGAGTTTGAACTCGATTGAAATTTGATTTAAGATTTGATTTGAAATTTGAAAGATCAAGTTTGAAACTTGATCGAGATTGGATTTGGATTTTGATTGAGAATTTGATTTGAGATTTGGGAAGATCAAATTTGAAATTTGATCGAGAGTGGATTTGGAATTTGATTGAGAATTTGATTTTGAAGTTTGGAAGGATGGAATTTGATTTTGAAGTTTGAAAAGATTGAAATTTGATTCGGAATTTGGAAAGATTGAATTTGAGATTTGTGTTGATTTCGTTTATCTTTTAATGGTTCAAATTTTATTTTGTTGTTTATTTAATGTTCATGTGAACTTGGTGTTTGTCATTTTTCAGATTTTTTTAGAAAGTTTTCTTTTATTCTCTTTTTTTTCTTTTCTGTTCTTTGTTCGAAGTTCATTTAACTTTAATGGCGTTTCCCGATCAATTTGCACAAAAGAGGTGAAGGCCAAAACGTGACATGGTCACTTTCATTCCAATCATGTTGAAAATACGTCGTACAACTCGATGCGGAATATATTTCATACAATCCATGTAGACTCGAAACGGATTTGTGTATGATCTTTGTTGATCCATCAAAAGAATCATCCGTCAAAAATCCATGTACGAATAGTGAGGTACATGGTCTATAACATCACCTTCCAAGCCATCCTTGGCAAGGATGCCGAGCTGGATGTACGTTGGAGGTGTGATATTTCCCATGTAACTCACGGCTCGTAAGGCGGAGGTTCTCTGGCTACTGGATACGGTTGGAAATGGTAAGGTATTTTCTTGTCGTCCATCCTCATGAAAGTAAGCGAGATTCGCTCCATTGGCACTCTGGTATGCGATGCTTTGCGATATACGCTCCGTTACCTTGCGGTATCATGACGGAACCCACCGGTAAAGGTATCTTCTGCGGCCCTCGGAACTCACCCGGGCTCTGCTATCCGGAGGTCGGATCCGAACATGATGTTGCACTCATTCAAGAAAGAGACCGTGCGAAAGGTCGACGAAGTCGTGGTGATCAATATGTGGGGGTATGCGGTCACCTTGTTTGTAGATGTTGATAATGCGGCTATTGGGTATGCAATGCTGGCGCGGTACCCTCCATGTTATCAATCTTTTTACCATTCTCTTGATAACTAATGGCATCGGATCTACTTGCCCATGACGAAGTATTCCCGGTGGGTTTTCTTTTACGTCTTCGGCAAAGTTGTAGCGACATCCGCATTGTATTGTGATTCTTCCTTTCCACGGCATCCATCTCGGGGTTCCGAGTATGTGTTTTCCCTCGGGCGGCCTGCTCGGCCCATTCTTTTCGGATCCGGATACGGTCCACGATTTCTTGTTGTTCATACTGCGAGAATACGTCGGTGTGTAGCTCGAGGCCTTCTAGTATGTTGATTCTTCTTCCTTTAATTCTCTCGAAGTATTCGAAAGTTTTCTTTTCAACATTCGCATCCTCTCCGGCTCGTATTCGGAATGATCTGCGGATGGCGAGGCCTTGTGACATATTGTGGGATATATGGTTCAATCCCTTCACGTTCCCCTGCATACCTCGGCTCCTCGGGGATGATGTACGTCGGGACATCCCCGGGGTTGCTTCACGACAAGGTCATGCACTTGCTTGGTGGTTCTATCCGGTGGCGTGGTAGCCTTCTTCCTTCGATCTTACGGAGATTTCTGCGGTTCTTTACTGTTATTCTAGGAGGCTGGCCTCCTTTCTTCGGGTTCTGGTGAACCGGCGTCCTTGAAGTGTATGTGCGGCATTAGCGAGTGTCTCGTCGTGGCGGTCCGCGGCTAGTTTTGTTAACATTTTACGGATGCGGCGATTCTTATTTCTTCGTTGCGTGGGCGTGAGAGTAGCCCTCCGAACTTCTTGAATCTCGCGGGCGCGGCGGCGACAAGCACTGCCCTCCATTTGTAGTGACTACGGACTTCATTTTCTTGTCTTCTTCGGTGTTTGCTTTTCTTTTCTTGTTGTTGGATTGGTGGCTTGGGCCACCCACTTTCATCAGCTGTGCTGTCCAGGCCGGTTCTTCTCGATCGGCCGGGACCCGGTCACTTTCCTCGTCTTGTAGGCCTGCTTGGTGCGAAATGCGAGTCAATCTCGATTATCGCTCCATCTTTCACCCTCTTTTCATCGAGTGCAAGGCTTACGCCATTCTTAAAGTTCAAAACCAACCGCCCGTTCGACATTTCCATGCGAAAAGACAAGGAAAAGGATCGGGGGCTGTACTTAAGAACAAGAACATTAAGAAAATGTTTATTAAAGATACATTTTTTTATTATTCTTATATTTTGAAATTTAACGGGAATGAAGTAGGATAAGATGAGGGAAGAGATTTTGATTTGAAAAAGGAAACAAGGAAAACTTAATTATCATGATTTTATTTATCTTAGCACATTTTATTATTTTTGGGTTCGGACCCGATCATAAGTAATTACTTCACCCGTGTTTCTTAGGGATGAAGAATTCATTCCTTCGAAACATCGGGTAGCGTAATATTTTTTCAAGTATCGTCCGTTGATTGGAAGCATATGTCGTTCTCCACAGCAATTCACTAGGCTGGTAGGAACCTCCACGAGTATCTTGCTTCAACCACGAACGGTCCTTCCAAGTGGGTTCGAATTTTCCTCCTATCTTGCGGTGTGCGAGAATAGGTCTCTTGAGAACGAGAACTAAATCACCGACTTTGAAGGTTCTTGGGCGGACCGGTTTGTCATGGGCTTGAACCATCTTAGCTTGGTATAGTTCTAAATTACTGTTGCGCTGCAAGTCTTTTCCCTTCAAGCTTTCTAATTCTTCGAGTCGTAATCGGCGTTTTCTTCGTCGTGATCTTATTTGCAATTGCAATTCGAGTGAAGGAAGGTCGAACCTCATAAAGGTAACATTGCCTCGGACCCATACACCGGAGCGTAAGGTGTAGCTTGAGTAGGGGTTCGAAGGTTGTCCGGTAGGCCCATAAGGCTTCTAACAATTTCTCGTGCCAATTTCTCTTATTATCGTCCAAGGTTTTCTTTAAGATTTGAACGAGAGTTTTATTAAAAGCCTCGGCGAGGCCGTTTGCTCTTGGGTAGTAAATTGTTGAGTATCGCCGGTCGATTCCGTGTCTCTCGACAAAATTGTTGATTTGTGTGCTTCGAATGCTGACCGATTATACGAGATGATCTGCGCGGCACTCCGAAACGGTAGACAACTTGGTTCTTGAAAAGCGTAGCACGTGGTGTGCTTTCACTTCTCTAAGTGGAGCGCTACGCCACTTGGAAAAGTAATGCTGTAGGCTGCAAGAATGAAACGATGTCCTTTCGAAGATGGTGGTTCTATCGGACCCACTATATACGTGCTCCAACATTCGAATGGCCGCGACGCAATTGTCGGGTGTAGCACATTTGGAGGTTGGTGTAGAATCACTCCGTGCACTTGGCATTGATGACGGCTCTTGGCGATTTTCATGCGGTCGGTCATCATCGAGGGCCGGTAGTACCCTAGTCTTTTAATTTTCATCTTCATTTTTGGACCCGGTGGTGAGCGCCACGAGTCTCGAATGCACCTCTTTAACAATTTCACGGGCCTCGGACACGCTTAGGCACCTTAGCCACATTTGATCAAAAGACCTTCGTATAATGTGTTGTTTATTAATGCGTAGGACGAGTTCTTTTCTTGATCGATGGAACTAGCGACCTATCGTCCGGTAGCTTTCTGTTTGCGGGTAGTCACATCGATAGGCTGTCGCCGATCTTACGTGTTTTTACGTCACTTCTTCTAGTTGATTCTTTTTCTTTTCGATTTGTGTATCATGTCTATGTCGAGTTGTGATAGGACACGACGTCAGTGAGCGACACTTCCATTGATTCATCTTGCGAACGAGGCAAATTCTTTTGCGAGACGGGCTAAAGCATCTGCTAAAGCATTCTCTTTTCTAGGAATTTTGTAGATCGTCACATTTGGAATACGTTCAACAATTTGTATGGCATCTTGGAAGTATTGTTCGAGTCTTGGTTTAAAAATCCTGTATTGTCCAGCGATACTGTTGAATGATTAACTGTGAATCCCCGTAGATGTTGATGTACTGTTATCCCACATTTGAATAGTTAATTCCGGTCCCGTTATGAGGGCTTCGTGATTACGCTTCGTTGTTTGTACACGGTTACGTCGAGTGGTAGGAGTATCTTAACATCCCCGCTCCGGTGTTATAAAGATTAGCCCGATTCCTGCCTTACGGGCACTATCACTTGCGATTCTTCGTCTTTGTGTGCTTGAAGATGCTCCGTCGAAATACAATTCCCAACGTCGATCATCGGGGTCTTCTAGGCTCATTATTTGTTCATCCGGCGGATCATCATTGAGAGGAGATTCGGCGGCGAAGGGTGTCTTTGCGAGGAAGTACGCTAAGACTTGTCCCTTTACGGCACGCGAGAGGCACGAAAGTTATATCGAATTGCAATAATATCATTGACCATACGGCAAGTCTGCCGGAAAGTATTGGACGAGTCATCAAGTATTGCAATGGATTAAACTTCGAAATCAAGTTGACCTTATGAGAAAGCATGTAGTGCACGAGCTTTTGAGCGGCGAAGATCGGGGCCAAACAATGCTTTTCGATTGCGGGATACCTTACTTCCGTCGGAAGTAAACGACGGCTTAAGTAGTAAAGAGCATTTTCTTTACCCTCATCATTGACACAAGCTAACGGGGCTCGAGAGAAGTCGTCTAAAGCCGCGGTGTAAAGTATCGGTGGTACTACTGAGGCTGGAGCTGCTAAGACGGGAGGTGTCATTAAATATTGTTTAATGTCTTCGAAGGCTTTCGACATTTCTCTTCCCGAATAAATTTGGCGTCCTTTTTAACTAGTGCGAGAAAGGTGACACACTACCGACGGGTTTGAGATAAAGCGTCGAAGATATGTCGGCTTCCCTTGAAAAGATCGTAGTTGTTTTAAGGTTTTGGGAGGCGGCATGGCTTTAATCTTCTCGGGTCGATTTCAATTCCACGATGTCGGACAACGAATCCTAAGAATTTCCGGAGGTGACGCCGAAGGCGCATTTTAAGGGATTCATCTTAAGGTTAAATTGTCTTAATCGTTCGAAAACAATTCTCAAATCATACAGGTGGTTTTCCTTTACTTTGCTTTTGATGACGACATCGTCCACGTAGCACTCGACTTGATTGTGGATGAGATCATCAAAAATTCTTGTCATTGCTCTTTGGTAAGTTGCTCCTGCGTTCTTCGATCCGAATGGCATCACTTGTGTAGCAAAATACTCCGATCGGCGTTCGAATGCTTGTAAGCTTTTCATCTTCCGGAGCCATTTTTATCCGGTTGTATCACGAAGATCCATCCATGAATGAGAATATTTCATGTGTCGAAGCAATGTCGATCATTAATTCGGGATCGGTAGAGGGAATTCATCTTTTGGACATGCCTTGTTTAAATCTCCGAAGTCCACACAAATTCGATCGACCATTCTTCTTTCGGCGGCACTACGTTGGCTAGCCGAGTCGGGTATTGTTCTTCGCGGACAAATTTAGCGTCTATTAGCTTCTTAACTTCGGCTATGACTTGTTGTTCGATTTCCGGACGCATTCTTACGGGACCTTGTCGGCGAGGACGAAGTAGGATCCACTCCTAGCTTATGGACTGCGACCTGCGGAGCTAATCCTGGCATTTCATCGTAGCTCCGAGCAAAACGGTCTTTAAATTCCATTAATAACTTGATTATTTCTTCGGAGTCTTCTTTATTGAGTAAGGAGCTAACAAAGGTAGGTCTAGGCTCTTCGCTAGTACCCGAGTTAACTTCCGTTAACTCATCTATTGTAGATTTGATTTCTTCTTCGAATTACGGTGGAGTGTCTCCGATTTGTAAATCTTCGAGTTTGTACGTAGTTTCCATGCGGTTTTCATTGGATTTGCGAGTGACAACCAAGCAAAATTCGGTATCGTCAGCCGACCCCTACTGTGCCGAATCCGAGTCCATACTTTGAATTGGGAGGACGGCCGGAGTTATTCCATAACTTTTCGAAATGTTGTGATTGGCCTTTTGTCGCATTGTCGAGGTAAGAAACCACGTTGAATTAAATTTTGAACACGAGGAGAGTACCACTCGAAAGGTAATTCCATTAATTCGATGAAGTGACATCTTCGAATTGTACATTATTTTCGAGTTTTGGAGGAAGAAGCACCACGGTAGAATTTGATCGGCTTTGCACCGTCACTACGTACCTCTTTGACCTCCATACCCTCGATCTTATTAGAATGGATCGGAGTTAGGGTCATAGTATGTACGTAGTGGTTAATCTTCTCGTACATTGATTTGTATTCTTCGTTCTTTTCATCTTCGAGGGAGATCTTGTATTGCGGCTTCTTTCGACTTATTGTTGCTTGCTTCTTGCTTGATTTCTTTTTCTTCTTCGAACTATCATCCCAATCAACATTGATGGTTGGTTTCTTCAGTCCGATTGTCCTAGTGTCTCTACCACGGCCTCGTCCCCGGCCTCGACCTCGGATGCGAGTTGTGGAGAAACCTTCACCATCTCGCCGGAAGGGAGTGGTGAGTGGCTGTTGGACTAGAACTTCGGGTTCTTCGTTGTCCGAACTTTCTTTGCTTCATTTGTTATGGTATCTCCGGAGAAGATTGTTTTCTTTGGCGGTGCATAATAAGTTGCATCTTCATGGATTCCAATTTCATGTACGGAGAATGGTTGTAAGTCTCCTTTGATGCCTTGTTCCCCTCCATCGTAATATTTGATGCAACGATGCGAGATGATGGTACCATCCTGTTTTCATGTATCCATGGTCGGCCCGATAGAGCGTTGAACGACGTTTCGAATCGATTATATGAAATTTTGCGGTTGTCTTTGCTAAATCACCGGTCTTCATCGGTAGCGTTATTGACCGAGGGCTCTTTCTCCTTTACGGTTGAATCCTCTTAATAACATTTTGTCGGCCTCGAGCTCACGAGCATCAATTTCCAAGTATGCTTAGTGTTCGAAGACTCATTATATTGATTGATGCTCCTGGATCCACCAATACTGCGGAGAGCGTAAACTTCCCGATTGTAAGCTGAAATGTAGAACGGTCGGTTGTGATCTGCATGTCCCAAGTAGTAGGTCATTGTACGTGAAGGTAACACCTCGTCTGTTCCTTTAACGAGCAAACCTCATCCAAGGAATCTCCGGCCATTTGAGCTAAGCAAATTTCCGGATCAAGTAAGGCCTTGATCGAGCTTCTCTCATCTCCTTTGATAAGATGAGAGCATCGTAGATGCTCGGTTGGCGGTAGTTTCCTAAGATGGGCTAGCACGTTGTAGTCCACTTTGTTCTCCTTGTGTCTCGGCTTCTTCTCGAATGGGTATGTCTTCGCGGGGTTGGTTCTTCTTGAACAACCACACGCTTTCCTTTGTCTTTTGGACCCATTCTTGGAGGTAGGACTTTTCCACTTCTTAGGTTGACTTCGTAATTTCTTCGAATCTAGTATTGAGTTTGTCGGTGTCTCCTCTCGAATCGGAATGAGCTGGCTCTTACGGATTATCTTCCAAATCCGAAGGCTCTAACTCTATTATAGCTTGGAGCTCCTCGAAACTCACGGATAGATCCGTTGCTTGTTGAACTCTCGTAGCCTCCTTGATGGATGCCTTCTTCGTCATTTTGATCGTCGAGATCTTGTATGATTTGAGAATTGTTGTTGGTATCGAAATCGACGCCGGATTGTCGCTAGTTACGTAATCGTTAGAAACGAGTCAAAACGTAGCCAACGCCATCACCCTTATCATTATATGATGTCACCGAAGTGAGCGGATAATCATACAAAATCGAGAGGTTCGAGGGATTTCTCCCCAGAATCGAAACAACTATCCTAGGATAAGCAGCCCCTAGTCTAGCCTTAGGAGTCTCGGTCCCCTCTTCTTCGTCGATTTTCTTCTTCTCTTCGATTTTCTCCTGTTGAGGTGGTTCTTCTATCGCGAGTGATGAGTACCGGCTTAACGGGTCTCGAACTACGAATTGAAGCTCGCACCGAAGCGGTTCGGATGTTGTCTAAAATCTTCTTCGAAGATCTCGTCCGAGCGGTAGTCCATCCATCGTCGGTTGCATAGGGATCTATCGGAATGACGGGATCGGTTGAGATAACATTGACGGAACCTCCTTTACGGGGTTCCTTCATGTACTCCTTCGGGATTGTTATATTTCCTTTCCGAAGGTTGTCGTTGAGCCAACTTTTGAAGGTAATGCGGTCTTCTATCTTGTGCCCGAAGCATCCGATGGTAGGGGCAAAAGTTGGGATCACCTTTCTTGTTGACTTCCTCTGAGTCTTTTGGGCTACGGCGGTTGGAAATGCGGAGTTTTCATTAAGCTACGGAACATCTTTAGTGCTTGCTTCATTTTTGAACGGATATTCTGCCGCTCGAAGCTCCCTCGATGTACGTTGCGGACGAGACGGTTGTTCATACTTGCGGAGACGACTGATAGCTGGACCGGGGTTCTTGGTAATTTTGTTGTAGTTCTTTGCGGCCGTTACGGTGGTATTTGCATCGGTTGTTTGCCTTTGTCAAGCTGCTGCAACGACCCCAGGATTTCTTTTCGAAAGTCTTCACCGGCTTCGCTTGTCCGTCTTGTCGGCGAAACTTAATTGCTTCGCCTCTTCTTGCAAGCTTCCGGCCTTGCTTAACAACTTCTCAAAAGTCTTAATAGTGAATCCCTTGAGGAGAAGTGCTTTATCGGGCCGTGAATGCTTTTAAGCGAGATGCCGATCGCATGTTGTTCTTGCGGTTGTGGTTCACACTTCATACTTAAATTTCTCCATCGAAGTATGTAATCCACTAGAGTTTCATTCGGCCTTTGTTTCTCTACCACTAAATCACCTATAGTGATGTGGTGCTTGAGCTCCGACAAATCGCTTAATGAAGAGGCTCTCTAGCTACGAGAATGTCTTTACGGATCCGTTGGGTAATTCGCATACCGGTCGAAGGCGATTCCGACGGACTGCTAACGAGCTGTCGGAAGAGTAGCGCATCGCTCCGCCGGCATTGCAACAAGCCGGCACGAAAGTGTGCGACATGCTTGTCGGGGGTTCCGGTTCCGTCGAAGGTCTTAAACGAGAGGTGGTACGAAGCCCTTTGGGTATTGGACGGCGTCGAATTCTTCGGGTAAGGTCTGCCCGTCCGAATAGATGTCCCGTTCTTTGATTGTGCTAGGGCTTCTCGCACTTCTTCGTTCTACCGAGTTCTTGATATCCTTTTCGGGGATCATACTTTGTGTTGTATCCTTTTTCGGTTGGTCATCCCCAGTTGACGGATGTAATCTCTTTTCCTCCGTCTACGATGTGAATGACTTCTGGGGGTGTCTCTCTATGTGGTTGTACTTGACTTTGGAGAGTGGCTAGAGCTACGGCCATCTCTTCCATCCTCTTCGCCATTTGAGCGATCGTGTCGTCCTTTTCTTGAAGCTGTCTCTTCATCAGTTCTGGCTCCTCTCTTTCTGCGGCTGCAGGAGCACCTTGAGAAGATGATGAAGCTCGTGTCTCAACCATGTTGATTTCTCATATTCGTTGTCCATGAATTCCGATGAGTCGATCTCGTCTCCGAACTTTTCTTCTCTTTCTTTTGCCCGACCGTCGGATGTCGGTTCTCGACTTTTCCATGGCATCTTCTAGCGGAGCTTTCGTGTATCTTTGTGGTTGTCATGCGATGGTTGCGGGTCCTTTTTCACGAGTCCCCTTCATCGCGGTAGCACTTTCTTCGGATTCCGGCCTCCTGGCGAGACTTTCTTTCTCGGAGCTGCTTGTTTCGGTCTCAGCTGCCCCGTAGTGGGACGCCACACCATCCTTCTAGCGGCGGAAGGTCTAGGACCGGATGGTACATCGGCCAAATGCTTTGGAAGGTGGTATCCTCCCTAATCCGTAACCACGATACTACGACGGGCGGGCTAGCCTTCATTCTCTTGCTTGGCTTTTCTATCATGACGGCGGGTTCTACTCGGGGCCCAAGACGGGATTTGGCAGCACCCGCCACTATCCTTCGTAGAATTTCCGACACGGGGCAATTTTCCTTCTTCGCTAGCTTTTCTACCAAAGTTTGCGGTCGAGCGAAACGGCGTAGTTCCGATTCTTTTCTTGCGGCTATCGTTGTAGTATGCGGGTTCGTGGTAATATGGCGGCAATCTTGCGAACATTCTCCTCATCCTCTGCGGCGGAGAGGGGATGGAACCTGCTTCCTCCCAAAAGTGGTATGTAGTCGGGCGGTGGTGTATATTACGGTAGCGGTGTATATTACGGTAACTACGGAATTTCCTCCGGGAAGGCGATCTCGGCGGCTACGGCTTCCACGGCGATCCTTCTATTTCTATTTCTTCTTTGGGTCTTTGTCGGCGAAGGAATCTTCGAAGCTGGACCCGATTTCGAAGACGGAAGGTCTTACGGGAAGATCCGTACCCTCCGCGGTAACGGGTTTATCATAGTTCGGATTCCTTTCCCCTTTGATTTGGCGAAGTCGGGGTAGGTGCGGAAACAACTAGACCGGTGGGGGTAGTGAGAACGGTCCTCCTGCGGACGGCGGTACTCCTCCTAGTCGGGACCCTTTGCGGGGAGGAAACTCTTGGGTCGACCTAAGGTTGAACTCAAGCAGTGGTTCCTCAGCTTCGGATACCTTGTTCGTCAGTGCAAAGAGGGAGACGTCGGTGACCTTGACGTTTGTGTTTTCAAATCCCTGTCCAAATCGGATGACCCCATTGTCGGGCAGTTCATCCTTATAGACAGCGAAGTCCAGTCCGTTGGTGAAGGAGAAAATCAGTTTCGGGGCTTCCATTTCTGCAAGGTAGATTCTGGTTGTCAGTCCGAGCTATGCTTCTTTTCTTCAGGACGAAAAGAAATTGAAAAGAGTCCGAACTCATTCTTTGTTCATGTATTTATAAGAAGGAATTATTTGTTAAAAGAATCACTTATTAGAGGGTTTGTTTATTTAGAACGGAATGTTCGAAGGTGTAGAGAAGGTAAGGAATCGATTCGGAAAGGAAAAGAAAGTCTTAAGCAAGACTTCCCGACTCGAAGGATCACTCCTAAACTAACACCTATTGGGGGTCCACCCCACCTCGAAATGAGGTAAAAGGATCTCGGAACCTCTCTGTTTAGGGGTGTTTAAACGGTGGCTCCTAAATCCGAGAGAATGTTGGCTATACTTGTTCAAGATAGAAATGAACATAGTATTCCAACGGAAAGAAGGGTAGTTTGATCCATTAGGGACATGGATACACTACCGATTTTTGAAAGCAGAATTATTTGATTATAATGGAGAGAGGAATTCTCCCCAGCGGAGTCGCCAGAAATTGTCGGCATATTTTAGGTTGTGTGTTTTATTTTGAAAAGTGGTCGCCTAACAGAAGTTGTGCGGCGAATTTTTATTTTAAATTTAATTTAAATATATATAATTTAGAAAGTAGTATTTGATTTTGAAAATAATTTTTAAATTTGAAAGTTTTAAGATATGAGATTAAACCGATCTCACATCCCCAGAATAGTTTATATAAATGAGCGCCGCACCACAAACCGTATATCTATCCCTAAGGATAGACACAACGCTTGATGGTGGGGCTCGATCAAATAAACTAGAAGTTTTGTGACATCCGTTTGGTTTGCGAACCAATTTTATAAGCCGACAAATTCCCTGCTTAATATGAAAGTATCAAAACGGGGTTTATATTACACAGGTTCTTTAAAATTCCCTATAAGGGCGAGCCCCTATAGTTAATTACATCTTAAGTGACGGGAATCACCTAAGAAAACTCTCGATAATAATCAATAATGTCGCTTTCGAGAATTTGAAGTTTAAGGTTTTCGAAGATTGAATTTTGGAATTTCGATAGGGAATGGATCAAATTTTGGAACATTTTGTTTTGTGAATCCAAAGGAAGAGAGGTAGGAGAAATCAACGATTCGAAGTGAACTTCGATAATTTCCCGACTATCCTATTGTTTGTCTTGAATTTAGGAAAGTCCTAATGTTTATTTGATATTTCGATCTTGCCGATTTCGATTAATTAGGGCTTATATTTGTATGATAAAATCAAACAAATAGCTTCAGAAGATGTGAGGGTTTATTGTCGTATCGGACGACTACCTCGAAATCCTAAGACCGGTTAGGGCTTAATTTGCAATGCAAATGCCTAACGAAGAGTTGAGGATTTATGTTGCACTAGGCGAAGCTACCTCGAAGTCCTATGGCTTGGTTGTTTAATTCTAGGAAAGTTTTGCTTTGAAGTAGACTCGGGTTTCTGTGATGACGATGGTCGTCTTGCCCACCATGCTCCGAGCTCCTTGTTGTTGCAGGGGTTTAGTTTTAGAAATCATAAATCAGGAGTTGAGAAAAGTGTTTTGGTTTAGAGAAGTCTTAATTTCCAAGTGTTTTTTATGTTTTATTTAAAACAAATCTTAAAGTTGATTATAACGACACCGGTTAAGATCCCACGGTTCCATCCTTCCGGCATCATTATTTTTATCGGATTCACTTAGTCCAGATGAATTTGCTAAACTCAACTGAATGAGTTCCACACTTTCATTTAGACCGTGGGAAATCCCGTTAGCAACACGTAGGTTACATCATCAGAGGTATTCCCGATCATCCAACGGGACGTTTTAATTTAGTTGTAATTGTAGTTTTGTGTTACGTTTGTGATTAAATTTTGAGTTGTTTTATATTTTGAAATGTTGTGGCGGTGAATTTTATCTTGCAATGACTTTTAACTTAGTTTTGGTTTCGGTTTTAGGGTCTATCCTAAAAGCTTGTGGGTTTTCATGCAACGAGTTGTTTTATCATGCAAGAAAAATAAACGCGATTGCAATAAAGTAAATTGCAAGAAAGTAAATTGCAATAAAATAAAATAAAAGCGTACCTGGAGGGTCTTCCCGTCATTCCAAGCTGCACTTAAAACTCAATTAGAATATTTAAGCAAGTTCCTAGGTAAAGCTAAGGGAAAGGTTATGGTTTTCTACCAAATTCCTAATCCTATGGCTAGTCATTTCCTATGACGTCTAGGTTCTTTGTGTTTTTGTTTTTGTTTGAAGACGATTTTCATCATCAAAGGACAATTAAATCCAATTGTTCTTATAAGTATCCTATCATATTGAGGAAGTGCTTAAGAAGAATCTTAAACATCTTTTCAATATTTCTAGGATTGTTTTAAGTCGAAATGAATTTAATTATATAAATGAATCGATCGTCAGAGGTTTTCAAGTCTTGTTAACTTGCTCGAGTGAACTAGGACATTTGAATATCCTATGAGTGAGATAACACTTCATTTGATGTTCCATTTAGGAGTTATAATAATCAAAGCATTCGAGGGTAAATTGGTATTCAAATGATTTGATTTAAGTTAAAGGGTTTAAATTTGGAATAGTGTTCAAGTTGCTTTATATTTAGTTTAATTTAATTTAATTTGATTTGATGTTTAATTAATTTGATTTGATTTAATTTAATTTAATTATTTAATTTAATTTAATTTAATTTAATTTAATTTAATTATTTAATTTAATTTAATTTAATTTTAATTTAATTTAATTTAATTTAATTTAATTGTTTAATTTAATTTAATTTAATTTTAATTTAATTTAATTTAATTTAATTTGTCTTAATTTAATTTAATTATTAAATTTAATTTAATTTTAATTTAATTTATCTTTAATTTACTTTATTTTTAATTTTAATTGAAATTTTTGAAAGAGTTTAATAATTTGACTTTAGTTTAATGATTAAGTCTTTTAATATTTTGAATTTGAGTTATCATTTTAATTAAAAATTGAGTATTAGTTGATATAATTAATTTAGGGATTTTTAAATTAAAGAATAAATCTCTTCCTAATAAAGATCCCTTATTTTAATAATTCCAATTTTATTATTCTTCCAAATTTAATCTATTATTTAATTAAAGTTTAATCATTTTAAAATTATTTAATGGGTTTCTACCCTTTAATTATTTAAATTTCAATCATCCAAATCAGATTAAGATCAAATATTTTACTTGTTGATTTTTTATTAAACCTAAAGTTTTAATTAAGGGTTAAAAGTTTAATTACCATTTTACCCCTTAAGCTTAATAATTTCATAACTCACTAAATTGAATTCAAATGAACTTGAAATTTTTATGTGACTTCACTCATATGTCAATAAAGACATGAGAGGAGAAAAAGTGATTTTTCTGTATTTAATTTATTTATATAATTATTTTTGGTGGAAAATAGAGATTTTCAAGGAAAATTTGATAACATGACCAAGGGAAAGTTTCTGTCCTTAAGAAAATTAGGGGACATTCCTAATGACCAGAGAAGCACTTGGACCAATTTTGGTGATTTTTTGAATTATATTATTTTTATTATAATTATTTTAAGTTTTGGAGTGTTAATTAATTTTAAAATAAAATAAATGTTGAAAAATGAATTTTATATTTTTCAAAAATCTCTCTGATATCAAGGAAACCAGAGAAACAAATTTTGCAATTTTCTGATTTTTCTATGATTTATTATAATTATTTTAGTGAAAATGCTAGAAAATACATTTTTTAATTTTTAAAATTACCTTAGGGCTTTAAAATTCAATATCTCACTAAATAGACCTAGGAAAAATGTGGGATTTGTTCCTAAGTGATTAAAATTCAAAATGTGACATTTTGGTGAATTTTATTATTTTTGTGATTTTTATTATTTTTTAATTATTAAAAATATTAAAATATTATTAAAAATCAACTTTTTTAGAAAATTGACATTTTAATTTTCTTAGGTTTCCCTGATATCAGAGAGGCTCCAAAACCAATTTGGTGAATTTTTAAAAAGTATTTTAAAAGTTATGAATTTTTAAAGTTTAAAATGGCTAAGTGACTTAATCAACCCAATTAGTGGGGCTAACCAAGTCCAATTGACCTCAAATTTTTATGGTAGATTCCTCTGATCCTAAAGGTCAGTGGAGAATTGATTTCAAGTCAATTTGATACCTGGTTAACTCTAATTAATTAAAGACCTATTTTGGGTGTTTAAGCCGATTAGGGTTAATCCGAGTGAATTAACTCAAGTCCTATTTTTCCTAGAGTTCTCTGGTCATAAGGAACATCACCAAATATTTCTAGAATTTATTTCACAACATGCTAATTTTTGAAATTAAAATACTCAAAACAGCAACATGCATTTGAAAAATAAATAACTTTTCACAGAGATGGCCTCCGACCTTGGAAAATTCAGGGAATGTTCCCAAGTTCAGAGGCTTCAAAAGCCCTATGGTCTCATGCCATGGTGAATTGTATACATGCATGGAGAATTAAATGTATGCAGAGAGTAAATAAATCATAAAAAATAAAATACTTAATGAAATTAAGTGATTTCTTTTTCACATTATTCTCCTCCGTTCACCGAGCGAGAGGGTATTTTTATTTTATTTTTGTGATTTTTCTACACAAAGATATGGATTTTTGAAGTTTAGGGAATTAAATAAATAAAAAAAATACCCTAATTTTCTATTTATCCACGCGGCGCCGGCGCATCCTCGGCGGCTCCGAAAGGCCACGCGGCGCGCTCCCATTCGACGCCGCCACTCGAGTCGGCGGCCCGGGCCCCGCGGTTCTCGCACCGTCTCCTGGTCCGATGCAGATCCCGGCCGTCCGTGGGCGCGTGTATCGAATGGACGGCATCCGTTCATCGTCCCCAGTGTTCTCGCCGAGAGCGCGTCCACACTAAATCCACTAAGATCTCACTCGATTCTCGATGGATTTTTACGTTCTTATACTCTATGGATTCGTCTCGAAGAGACGAACACATCTATACGGTTAACATGCATTGCAACTAAGGCATTTGAAATAGAGAATCTTCGGAAGCTCGGGATGAAGAGTTAGCTCATACCTTGGCTCGGAGAAGTGTGGCTTCAATCCGAGAGTTGTTGCACCTTCGATTGAGTCCTAGCAAGCTCAGGATGAAGTCTCCCGGTGCAGTGAATTGTCCGGATATGATTTCGACCAAGCCCGATCACAAAGCTTGGAGGATTGGAGCAAGCTGGGTGGCATCGGAGATGGGGCTTTTGATGGTGGACACCTTCCCTGGTCGCAGTGAAGGTGTAGAGCCAATCAATTTGGGAGTTGGCTCACCTGTGGAGAAGTGTCCTGGTTTTGGGTGGAATTTCGACTACGAAATTGAGCTTACGAGAGGAGAAATGGCAGGGGGATCTCACTGGGGATCAAGTGCTCTAAGAGTGGAGAAGGGTCTGGAACAATTTTGGCAGAGTTTTGGCAAGGTTTGTGCTTTAGCCCCTCTCATGGCCGAGAGGGGTGGAGTTTAAATAGGAGAGGGTGGAAGGCCTCTCAGAGGGAGTTAGGGCTTGGGATCAGCTGCTCTGGTGAGGAGAAGATCAGCCATGGTGACCACTTGGGCATGGGGCGGCTCGGCAAGTGAGAATTTCAATGTTGGCTCACATGTGAGCTCTCGGCCATGGTGTTTTCCGGCGGCTCTGGTGGCCGGCCGGCGAGCGATGGTCACCATCTTAGTCGAGTGGGTCGGGGTCGGGGTTTAGTGTAGGCGATTGAGGTTTGACATGTGTAAAGGAGTTTGATTTAAATGGAATGGGAGAAGACTCACTTTGGCTTGGTTTGGGTCAACCCACCATTTTGGGCTTGGTGCACCCTTCCAAGCTCGATTTTGAGCTGAGGGAATCATTTAGGTCGGCTTAGAAGGAGTGGTGAAGTCTCCATCCATGATGAGGTGGCTAAACATGGTTTAGTGTGTGACATGATTAAGGTAAAAAGGGTTAAAGGAGGTTTAAGAAAGAACCCCTCTTCTTGCCATAAATGGACTAATGACAAGTCAAAGCCCTCATGGCTTCATGTGGCTTGAGAATGGCTTGTTCATGGCTTCATTTGGCTTGGGAAAAGGTTGATTTGTTTCATGAAAAGGGTTTTAAGAAATTTTTTGGTAATTTGATGGGAATTTGGATGAAGCTTCATTTGGGATAATTCAATGATGATTTTAGGACTTAGGTAATGGATTTAATTAAATGGATGACAAATGGAGATGTCATGTGGGCTTTAGGGTAGATTTGGGCTTTTGAATTTTGAAGGAAATGGGCTTTTAAGAAGGTTTAAGGGAAGTGGGCTTTTAAGTTTAAGGATGTGTTCATGGATGGGAATTTTTGTAGAAGTTTGGGCCAAATAGTTGTTGGTTTTGGTTTAGGGATGTTTCATGAATAACTTGAAGCAAATTTGGGGTAGTTTGGGCTTGAATTGGGTTGGATTTGGATTCTTTTGGTGAATGGGCCAATATAGGTCCAAATGGGCCAAGTTGGGCCAATGTTGGGCTAGGGTTGAAATTTATGTAGAATTATTGTTGAGAAGTGTTTATGGGAGTGTTTCAAAGAGGTTTTGACTTTGGTTGGGCTTTGATTTTTGGGGTTTGGGTTCATTTGGGTTAGGTTTGGGCTTAGGTCGAAAAATGGGCCTTAAGGTCAAAAGTGGAATTGGATCCAAATGTCAATCAAATTGGACTTGGATTTGGTCTAAATTAGTATTAGGAATGTTGAATTGAAGTTTAGAATTGAATTGGACCAAAATTGGGGTCAATTGGATAGGTTTGGTTTGACATTGGGTTCACTTTGGATTAAAATGGGTCAAATTGGGGGTTTTGACAAAAGTAGGGTAAATTGACAAAATTGGCTCATGGTGTAGTTGGACAAAATGAAATTGGGAATATTTGGGATTTTCTGGAATTTTCTGGGAATTTTTTTGAATTTTTGGATTTTTAGGCCAAGAAGGGTATTTTGGGTTATTTGGAGGGTATTGGGAGGTTTTCTTGGAATTTTTGGTATTTTTGGGTATGGATGATCAATTTGAGTGATGTGGAGGTGTTTGGGATTGATTTTGGAAAATTTTAGGTAATTTGGAAATTTTGCCAAAATTTGGGTAATTTGAGGGTTTTGGGTAGGTTTAGTAGGTGTAGGGTCCGGGGTCAAAAATTGAAAATTTGGGAAATTGAAGATTGGGTGAATTTGAGTGGGGTGAAATCATTTTGGTTGAGCCATGAAGCCATTTCAAGCCCATATGAGCCATGAAAGGACTCATTTGAGGCATTCATCTATGTTGTTCCTAACCTCTTAGCGAGGGCTTAGGGGTTAAGGACCATCCATGTGAATCACCCACATGAGTCGGGAGGTCAAGTTGGGTATGGGTGTGGTTTTAGGAAGTGTGTGGAAATGTAGTGTGTAAGTGTAGTGTAAGTCGGCCCCTTCACGGACTGGGCCGCCGAGGCGATCCTAGGCAAAGAGTCCTATAGGAACTCATCCTTTAAACTTCCATATTTGATTTCAACCCTCTAGGTGATTAGGGGTCTATAGTCAAGTTTGTGGAGTTTGCGGGAGTTTAGAAGTGGTTTGAATTTCTAAAAGGCGGGTCCCAATTCTAGTCCTCTAAGATAGTCAAAGGAAAAGCCTAAGGCTAGATCCTAAGCACTAAAAAGAAGAAAGGAAGACCTCATCAAAAATGAGGTCAACACTCCACATCACTCAAATTGATCATCCATACCCAAAAATACCAAAAATTCCAAGAAATACCCCCCAATACCCTCCAAATACCCAAAATACCCTTCTTGGCCTAAAAATCCAAAAATTCAGAAAATTCCCAGAAAATTCCAGAAAATCCTAAATGTTCCCAATTTCATTTTGTCCAACTACACCATGGGCCAATTTTGTCAATTTACCCTACTTGTCAAAACCCCCAAATTGACCCATTTTAACCCAAAGTGAACCCGATGTTAAACCAAACCTACCCGATTGACCCCGATTTTGGTCCAATTCAATTCTAAACTTCAATTCAACATTCCCAATACCAATTTAAACCAAATCCAAGTCCAATTTGATTGACATTTGGATCCAATCTCACTTTTGGCCTTAAAGCCCAATTTGGACCCATGACCCGAACTTAACCCGAACTAACCCAATTCAACTCCAATTAACCCCAAATCTTTTCTAAACCTTCCTTAACATCCCCATAAACAAAACACTAACATGATTTGCCCAAAAATTTGAACCCAAGTCCCACTCAGACTCAACCCAAGGTCAAAAGGCCCATTTTTGACCTAAACCCAAACCTAACCCAAATAGGCCCAAACCTCGAAATCAAAACCCAACCAAAGCCAAAACCTCTTTGAAACACTCCCATAAACATTTCTCGACATTTATTTTACATCAATTTCAACCCTAGCCCAACATTGGCCCAAGATAGCCCGATTTGACCTACATTGGCCCATTTACCAAATAAACCCAAATTCAACCCAATTCAAACCCAAACCACCTTAAATCTATTTCAAATTATTCATGAAACATCCCTAAACCAAAACCAACAACTATTTGGCCCAAACTTCTACAAAAATTCCCATCATGAACACATCCTTAAACTTAAAAGCCCACTTCCCTTAAACCTTCTTAAAAGCCCATCTTCATTAAATTTTAAAAGCCCAAATCATCCTAAAGCCCCCTCATCATCCATTTGATCAAAATCACCCCTAAGTTTCAAAATCATCAATTAAACCATTCCAAATCAAGCCACATGTCAAATTACCCCCTAAATGTCAAAAATTTCTAAAACCCTTTTCATGAAACAAATCAACCTTTTCCCAAGCCAAATGAAGCCATGAACAAGCCATTCTCAAGCCACATGAAGCCATGAGGGCTTTGACTTGTCATTAGTCCATTTATGGCAAGAAGAGGGGTTCTTTCTTAAACCTCCTTTAACCCTTTTTACCTTAATCATGTCGCACACTAAACCATGTTTAGCCACCTCATCATGGATGGAGACTTCACCACTCCTTCTAAGCTGACCTAAATGATTCCCTCAGCTCAAAATCAGAGCTTGGAAGGGTGCACCAAGCCCAAAATGGTGGGTTGACCCAAACCAAGCCAAAGTGAGCCTTCTCCCATTCCATTTAAATCAAACTCCTTTACACATGTCAAACCTCGATTGATTGCACAAGCCTCCAGCCACGACCCACCGAGCTTGAGGGTGACCCGACCATGGCCGGCCGGCCACCCGATCGCAGGAAAACACCATGCCCGAAACCTTGGGAGGAGCGAATTTTGGAATTCCACCTTGCTTGAGCTGCCTCACTCCAAATGGCCATTGCGTGCTGTTCTTCTCCTCACCGAGCAGGTGATCCCAACCATTAAACTCCCCTGGAGAGCCTCCGGCCATGCCTATTTAAACCCCTCACCCTCTCGGCCAAAGGGGGGCTAAGCACAAACCTTGCCAAAACTGCGCCAAAATCACTCCGAGATCACTCTCCATACATAGAGCACACGATCCCCACTGAATTCCAGGCCCGATTCCCTCTAGCTGAGCCCGATTTTGAGCTCGAACTTTAGCCCAAAACCGGGACATTTCTTCACGGTGAGCCAATTCCCGAATTGATTGGTCCTACACCTTCACTGGACCGAGAGGAGAAGTTCCCCACTGAAAGCCCCATCTCTAAGGCCACCCGAGTTGTTCCGGCCTCCAAGCTTTGTGATCGGGCTGTGGTCGAAGTCCAACCTAGACAATTCACCGGACCGGGAGACTTCATGCGGAGCTTACTGAGGATCCGATCGAAGGTGTAACAACTCTCGGATCGAAGCTTCACTTCTGCGAGCAAAGGTATGGACTCCCTCTTCTTCCCGAGCTTCCGGAGATTCTCATTTTAATTTGAGTCGATTTAAATGCATGTTTACCGTATGGATGTGTTCGTCTCTTCGAGACGAATCTATAGAGCATAAGAACACGAAAATCCGTTGAGAATCGAGTGAGAAATTAGGGTTAGAAGGTTGACGGTCACGGGTGCACACCAGTCGTAGACGATGACCAGGAGCCGTCGGATCGCGCGTGTATCGAGCGGACGATTCGAATTGCGCCGGACCGGGGAATGTTACGTGAACCGCGGGGCCCGGGACGGATGACTCGGATGGCGGCGCCCAATCACGGCGCGACACGTACCCCTTCGGAGGCTGCCGATGTTTCGGCGGCGCCGCGTGGATAAGTAGATAAATAGGGTATTTAATGTATTTATTAAATATCGAAACTTTAAAAATCCATATCTTTGTATAGAAAAATCACAAAAATAAAATAAAAATACCCTCTTGCTCGGTGAACGAGAGGAGAATAATGTGGAAAAGAAATCATTTAATTTCATCGAGTATTTTATTTTTTATAATTTATTTACTCTCTGCATACATTTAATTCTCCATGCATGTATACAATTCACCATGGCATGAGACCATAGGGCTTTGAAGCCTCCGAACTTGGGAACATTCCCTGAATTTTCCAAGGTCAGAGGCCATCTCTGTGAAAAGTTATTTATTTTTCAAATGCATGTTGCTGTTTTGAGTATTTTAATTCAAAAAATTAGCATGTTGTGAAATAAATTCTAGAAAAATTTGGTGATGTTCCTTATGACCAGAGAACTCTAGGAAAAATGGGACTTGAGTTAATTCACTCAGAACAACTCTAATTGGCTTAAACACCTAAAATAGGTCTTTAATTAATTAGAGTTAACCAAGCATCAAATTGACTTGAAATCAATTCTCCACTGACCTTTAGGATCAGAGGAATTCACCATAAAAATTTGAGGTCAATTGGACTTGGTTAGCCTCACTAATTGGGTTAATTAAGCCACTTAGCCATTTTAAACTTTAAAAATTCATAACTTTTAAAATACTTTTCAAAAATTCACCAAATTGGTTTTGGAGCCTCTCTGATATCAGGGGAATCTGAGAAAATTAAAATTTCAATTTTCTGAAAAAGTTGATTTTTAATAATATTTTAATATTTTTAATAACTAAAAAATAATAAAAATCACAAAAATAATAAAGTTCACCAAAATGTCACATTTTGAATTTTAATCACTTAGGAACAAATCCCACATTTTTCCTAAGTCTATTTAGTGAGATATTGAATTTTAAAGTTTTAAGGCAATTTTAAAATTAAAAAAATGTATTTTCTAGCATTTTCACTAAAATAATTATAATAAATCATAAAAAAATCAGAAAATTGCAAAATTTGTTTCTCTGGTTTCCTTGATATCAGAGAGATTTTTGAAAAATATAAAATCCATTTTTCAACATTTATTTTATTTTTAAATTAATTAACACTCCAAAACTCAAAATAATTATAATAAAAATAATATAATTCAAAAAATCACCAAAATTGGTCCAAGTGCTTCTCTGGTCATTAGGAATGTCCCCTAATTTTCTTAAGGATAGAAACTTTCCTTTGGTCATGTTATCAAATTTTCCTTGAAAATCTCTATTTTCACCAAAAATAATTATATAAATAAATTAAATATAGAAAAATCACATTTTCTCCTCTCATGTCTTTATTGACATATGAGTGAAGTCACATAAAAATTTCAAGTTCATTTGAGTTCAATTTAGTGAGTTATGAAATTATTAAGCTTAAAGGGTAAAATGGTAATTAAAATTTTAACCCTTAATTAAAACTTTAGGTTTAATAAAAAAATTAACAAGTAAAATATTTGATCCTAATCTGATTTGGATGATTGAAATTTAAATAATTAAAGGGTAGAAACCCATTAAGCAATTTAAAATGATTAAACTTTAATTAAATAATAGATTAAATTTGGAAGAATAATAAAATTGGAATTATTAAAATAAGGGATATTTATTAGGAAGAGATTTATTCTTTAATTTAAAAATCCCTAAATTAATCATCTCATTAATATTCAACTCTTAATTAAAATGATAATTCAAATTCAAAATATTAAAAGACTTAATCGTTAAACTAAAATTAAATTATTAAACTCTTTCAAAAATTTCAATTAAAATTAAAGATAAAACTAAATTAAAAATTAAATTAAATTAATTAAATTAAATTAAATTAAATTAAATTAAAATTAAATTAAATAATTAAATTAAATTAAATTAAACAATTAAATTAAATTAAATTAAATTAAATTAAATTAAAATTAAATTATATAATTAAATTAAATTAAATTAAACAATTAAATTAAATTAAATTAAATTAAATTAAATTAAATTAAATAATTAAATTAAATTAAATTAAATTAAATTAAATTAAATTAAATTAAATTAAATAATTAAATTAAATTACATCAAATCAAATTAATTAAACATCAAATCGAATTAAATTAAATTAAATTAAATTAAAACTCAATCAAATTAAATTGAATTAAATATAACATTACCTAAGACATAAAAGAAATTAAATATAAAGCAACTTGAACACTATTCCAAATTTAAACCCTTTAACTTAAATCAAATCATTTGAATACTTAATTTACCCTCGAAAGCTTTGAGTATTATAACTCCTAAATGGAACATCAAATGAAGTGTTACCTCACTCATAGGATATTCAAATGTCCTAGTTCACCGAGCAAGTTAACAAAACTTGAAAACCTCGGACGATCGATTCATTTATATAATTAAATTCATTTGGACTTAAAACAATCCTGGAAATATTGAAAAGATGTTTAAGATTCTTCTTAAGCACTTCCTCGATATGATAGGATATTTATAAGAACAATTGAACTTAATTGTTCTTTGATGAAGAAAATCGTCCTCAAACAAAACACAAAGAACCTAGACGTCATAGGAGATGACTAGCGTATAGGATTAGGAATTTGGTAGAAAACCATAACCTTTCCCTTAGCTTTACTAGGAACTTGCTTAAATATTCTAATTGTGTTTTAAGTGTAGCTTGGGATGACGGGAAGACCCTCCGAGTACGCTTTTATTTTATTGCAATTTACTTTCTTGCAATCTACTTTATTGCAAATGCACTTTACTTTTCTTGCATGATAAAACAAGCTGTTGCATGAAAACCCACACCTTTAGGATAGCCCCTAAAACTGAAATCAAAACTAAGTTAAAAGTCATTGCAAGATAAAATTCACCGCCACAACATTTCAAAATATAAAACAACTCGAAAATTTAATCACAAACGGAACACAAAACTACAATTGCAACTAAATTAAAACATCCTGTTGGATGATCGGGAATACCTCGGATGATGTAACCTACGTGTTGCTAACGGGATTTCCCACGGTCTAAATGAAAGTGTGGAACTCATTCGGTTGAGTTTAGCAAATTCATCCGGACTAAGTGAATCCGATAAAAATAATGATGCCGGAAGGATGGAACAGTGGGATCTTAACCGGTGTCGTTATAATCAACTTTAAGATTTGTTTTAATCAAAATACAAAACACTTGGAAATTAAGACTTCTCTAGACCAAAACACTTTTCTCATCTCCTGATTCATAATTTCTAAAACTAAACCTCTGCAACAACAAGGAGCTGGGAGCATGGTGGGCAGCACGGCCATCGTCATCAACAAAACTTGAACCTACTTCAGCAAAATCTTCTTAGAATTAAAACAACAAAGCCATAGGATTTCGAGGTAGCTTGCACTAGTGCAACATAAATCCTCAACTCTTCGTTAGGCATTTGCATTGCAAATTAAGCCCTAACCGGTCTTAGGATTACGAGGTAGTCGTCGATACGACAATAAACCCTCACATCTTCTAGGCTATTTGTTTGATTTTATCATACAAATATAAGCCCTAATTAATTAAAATTGGCGAGATTGAAATACTAAATAAACATTAGGACTTTCCCGAATTCAAGCCAAACAATAGGATAGTCGGGAAATTACCGAAGTTCACTTCGAATCGGTGATTTCTCCTACTTTTCTTCCTTTGGATTCACAAAATAAAATGTTCCAAGTTTGATCCATTCCCTATTGAAATTCCAAAATTCGATCACGAAAACTTAAACTTTGAAATCCTTGAGAGCAGAATTATTGATTATTATCGAGAGTTTTCTTAGGTGATTCCCATCACTTAAGATGTAATTAACTATAGGGGCTTGCCCTTATAGGGAATTTTAAAGAACCCGAGTAATATAAACCCTGTTTAATGTTTTCATATTAAGCGGGGAATTTTGTCGGCTTATAAAATTGGTTCGCGGACCGAACGGATGTCACAAATCTTCTAGTTTATTTAATCGAGCCCCACCGTCGAGCGGTGTGTACTATCCTTAGGGATAGATACACGGTGCTGTGGTGCGGTGCTCGTTTATATAAACTATTTGGGATGTGAGATTGGTTTAGTCTCATATCTTAAAACCTTCGAATTTAAAATTATTTTCAAAATCAAATATTACTTTTCAAATTATTTATTTTAATTAAATTAAAAATTCGCCGACAGATTTCTGTTAGGCGACCCCTCTTCAAAATAAAACACAACCTAAAAATATGCCGACATAGAAGACCAAATTTTAAAGAGGGTTTAATGCTTAGTCGACCTGATTACTAACCTAAATTAGGTCGGGCTGACGACGTTAAACCAAGCGCTTTATGGGAGGCAACCCATAGTAGTCTTTTATTTTAATTATATACAAATTAGTGAGTCTGTATTATTAAAACAAATCTTACTACTCAAATTTTTAATTAGAATCATCACCAATTTGAACCTATATGATGAGATCAGAAAATATTCGGACCAGAGCGAAATTGGGCAATTTTATGAAATCTCGCCGACGGCGAGGTCGATTCTCGCCGACAGCGAGAACAGCACATAATTACATTTCAGTTCACTAACGAGCTCGCCGACTGCGAGAAACTGCCCGCCAACAGCGAGATCGTGTGCCATATTAGTTTTATAACCAGCTCGCCGACAGCGAGAAACTTCCCGCTGACGGCGAGGCAGTTGAAAAATGGTTTTCTTAAGTTTATGTGCGGTTTTGGACGATTCTAAAGCCATTTATTTGTAGAAAACCATCCCAAATGCATGTTTACACTATTTTCTTCCTAAGAAACGACTAGAGACCATTCCTTTCAATCCGAAATGGCCACCAAACTCTTAGAAACCACAAAAACTAGAGTTTTCAACTGAAGAAAATTCGTCAGTTCGGAGGCGCAGCATATTTTCAACAAAGTTTTGATGAAGAAACGACTTATTAAAGAAAGGGTATTTGTCAACAGAGGAGTAGAAAATTCCTCCACAAAAATTGAAGAAATGATCGCGCGACGCATTGGGAGGTATTTTGCTATACGACATCTCGCTGTAGTTATTCTCGTAGTTAAAGAGTTTTACTCTAATCTACATGCGATCAACAATGGAAGTGTCTACGCCGGAGGAAGATGGGTAACATTTACTCCTTCAAGGGTAAATGAATTATTTTCTATAGAGAATACCCCTGTCCGTCATTATTCAAACTTTGTTCCTTCAAGATACAATATGAACAAGATTTATAGATACCTGACCGACGAATCTGATGATTGGGAGTTGCGCGAAGACGGGTATGTCAGTTTTTCTGCATCACTTCTTAACCCTTTCTCGAAGCATTATCATTTCTTTATCTCATCAAAATTATTACCCACTATGAGGGTAAATAAGGTTTCAACGGAATGCGCTATATTAAATTACTGTATTCAAATTGGACTACCTATCGATGTTGGATCAATTATAATAAAATCTGCATTGGAATTAATTGTGCATGGGTCAGTTCATGGACTTGGACACCCATCGACTATATTTGCTTTATGCAGCCAGTACCAAGTTTCTTATGAGGCTTGGGAAAAGGTACTTTTACCATGGAAACCACTCGATCCTACGGGTATGTTTCCAACTTTGGATAACAATGATGAGATTACCATTATTTCTGATAGAGCATCACAGAACAATCCTTTAGCAAAGCCCCTTACTGATAAAACAAATTTCATTCTGAAAAAGATTAAAGGATTAGAGAAAGAGTTGCAGAACGTGATGAATTCAATCGATAATATCTTTGATATTTTCGATCACATTGACTGGAGGATGAAGGAGCATTTTGATCATACTGGACATCTGAAGGCCAGTTTTATTCATTTACTGAAACAGAAAGGGTGGATCGATGAAGAATCTACTGCAGAATTCCCTTTCAGGCCTTTCTACAATCTATTTGTGCACCTGCGTCACATCGGGAATATCAGAGAGGATGATAGTTCAGACACTAAGGAGTAGTAAAGATTTCTATCTTATGTTATATTTGTTTGTGTTGATTTGGATTTAGGTTTTATTATGATTTGAATTTTAATTTGATTATCTCATATTTGATGAAATTATATGTATTTGTTAAGTCTCAGCATTTAGTGTATAGTGGTTTGGATTGCGATGCTGAGTATTATGGATTAGGACATTTAAGTTAAGTGTGTTGTTAGTTGTTAGTGTGAAGTTTGTAAGTTTCATGGATTTCATATATAAAGTTATGTTATTTGTGTTGTGTGATTTTTTTGTGAGTATAAGTATCTAATCTTCATACTAATTATTAAATTAAGTGATCGGAAGATTGATTAAGGACAAATCGAGGTTGAAAATAATTGACGAATTTCAAAAAATTAAAAATTTTGGGATCTCGCCGACGGCGAGAATTAGCTCGCCGACAGCGAGGGAAATACCGCTGACAGCAAGAATGATCTCGCTGACGGCTGATTTTTCCTGAAACTTTTGCCTTTGTCAAATTAATTAGCTTGCTGACAGCGAGATCGCAAAAAGTCTTATATTTGACCAGTCAACCGACACTATTCATCATCCCCTTCCTCAAAACTTCGAAAAAACCGACCTAGGGCTTGTGAGATCTTGGATTTGAGGCGATTTCAACACTTTTTTACACCAGATTTCATCTTCCCTTGGTAAGAGCTTCACTCCTATGCAAAAATTTTTTATTTTCACCATGGATTTCTTCTAAATTGGGAAATTTTGAAAAAATTCTAAATGTCGAGAAAATACTTGGAAGAAATTCGTGGAGATCGATTTAAATGGATTTTAGATGTTATAGGAAGCTTTCTTAGTAATATTTGTGAGTTTAGTTAAGATTTTTGCAAATTTCACAGATTGAAAATGGCTCCACGACAAAAGCGACGGTTGGATTATGACGAAACCCGATTTATGAATGCAAAAGCATAATCAATATATTTTCACAACATTCAATCAAGAAAATGCATTCAAGATCGAGTTTTTAAGAATCTAGGAGGAGAGGTGGAGCGAGTAATAAAGGAACGAGGATGGGAGAATTTTTGCTATATTTCATACAGAGCAGCTGTGGAGGTAGTTAAGGAGTTCTATGCTAATTTGACTACAACTGAAGATTCGCCAGTAAAGGTTAGAGGATTTTTTGTGGAATTCAGCACTTGTTGACCTCATTTTTGATGAGGTCTTCTCTTCCCTCTTTAGTGTTCAGGATCTAGCCTTAGGCTTTTCCTTTGACTATCTTAGAGGACTAGAAGTGGAACCCACCCTTTAGAAGTTCAAACACCTCTTGACTCCCTGCAAACCCCACAAGCTTGATTTTAGACCCCTAATCACCTAGAGGGTTGAAATTAAATGTGAAGGTTTAAAGGATGAGTTCCCTATAGGACTCTTTGGCCTTAGGACTACCCTGGGTGGCCTGGTCTGGTGAGGGTTGACTTACACACTCACTACACTCACACTCTACACTCTCACATACATAATCCAAATCCTAAAACCACATCTTACCCCAACTTGACTCCCTGACTTATGTAGGTAATTCATATGGATGGACTTTAACCCCTAAGCCCCTGGTTAAGAGGGTTAGGAACAACATAGTGAATGCCTCCAATGAGTCCTCTCATGGCTCACATAGGCTTAATATGACAACATGGCTCAACTAAAGTGATTCCATTTCACTCATATTTGATCAATCTTCATTCTTCCAAAATTTCAATTTTTGACCCAGGGGACCCTATACCCATCAAACCTACCAAAAGCCCTTGGAATTGCCCAAACCCTCCAAAATCTCCAAATCACCCAAAAGTCCTCAAAATCAATCCTAAACATTTTCCCCCACTCAAATTGACTATCACCAGCCAAAAATACCAAAATTTCTAAAAATACCCCCAATACCCTCCAAATTACCAAAATGCCCCTCTTGACCCAAAATTCCATAAATTCAGCAAATTCTCACAAAAATTCCAAAAAATCCCAAATATTCCCAATTTCATTTTGTCCAACTACACCATGGGCCAATTTTGTCAATTTACCCCACTTTTACCAAAACCCCCAATTTAGCCATTTTAAACCCGAATGAACCCGATGTCGAACCTAATCACCCTGATTGGTCTCGATTTTGGTCCAATTCAATTCTAAACTTCAATTCAATATCCCTAATGTCAATCTAGACCAAATCCAAGCCCAATTTGATTGACATTTGAATCCAATTTCACTTTTAAACTTAAAGCCCAATTTGGACCCATGACCCAAACTTAGCCCAAACTAACCCAATTTAACTCCAATTGACCCCAAACCTTTTCTAAACTTTCCCTAACATCCCCACAAACAAAACACTAACATGATTTACCCAAAATTTGAACCTAAACTCCACCCAAAGCCAAAATGCCCACTTTTGACCCAAACCCAAACCTAACGCAAATGGGCCCCAAATCCCAAAATCAAAACCCAACCAAAGTGGAAACCTATTTGTAACACCCCCATAAACATTTCCCAACATTAATTTTACATAAATTTCAACCCTAGCCCAACATTGGCCCAAATTAGCCCAATTTGACCTATATTGGCCCCTTTACCAAAGAAGCCCAAATACAACCCAATTCAAACCCAAACCACCTCAAATTTATTTCAAATCACTCATGACACATCCCTAAACCAAACCCAACAATTATTTGGCCCAACCTTTTACAAGATTCCCATTTATAAACTTATTTTAAAAACCTAAGGCCCACTTCCTTAGGCCTTCCTAAAAAGCCCATCCAAAATGATTTCAAAAAGCCCAAAATCCATCTTAAAGCCCACATGACAATCCTCTATCATCATCCATTTGATAAAACCATCCCCTAAGTTCTAAATACATAATTAAATAACTCCAAATCATGCCATATGTCATATCCCATCAAATCACCCCTAAATTACCAAAATTTCTAAAACCCTTTTTCATGAAGTTGACTTAACTTTTCCCAAGCCAAAGGTGAGCCATGAAGCCATGCATGAGCCACATGTGAGCCATGAAAGCCTTGGAAACTTCACCATACCCAAAATGGCAAGAAGAGGGGACCCTTTAATGATCCTCTTAGGAGTGATTAATCACTCCCATGTCTCCCCTAAACCTTGCTTAAACTTAATTGTACTTGGATGGTGACCCTTCCCCACTAATTAAGCTGACCTAAACCACTTTCTCTTCAGCCCAAACTAGCCATGGGGAGGTGCACCTAGCCCAATCCATGCATTTGACTAAACTTAGCCAAAATACACCCTTACCCCATGTCACTTTGATTCAAACCCTTTACACATGGCAGCAACCAATTGACTACACAAACATCAAGCCCTGAGCCTCCTGACCCTGAGGGTGACTCATGCCTGCCGGCCAGCCACCTGGGTCACCGGAAAACACCACACCCGAGAGCATCATGTGAGCCCAAGCTTGGAATTCTCACCTACTGAGTTGCCCCATGCCCAATGGCCACCATGGCTGTTCTTCTCCTCACCAAAGCAGCTGATCCCAAGCCCTAACTCCCCCTGGGAGGCCCTCCAGCCATGCCTATTTAAACACCACCTCTCTCGGCCATGGAAGAGGTGCTGAAACAAATCACACAGAAACTCTGCCAAAATCATTCCAGACTCTTTCCCACACCTGGAGAACTTGATCCCCACTGAAATCCCCCTGCCATTTCCTCTCTGTGAGCTCAATTTCAGAGTTGAAATTCAAGCCCAAAACCAGGACACTTCATCACAGTGAGCCAATCTCCAAATTTATTGGTCCTACACCTTCACCAGACCAAGAGGAGAAGTTCCCCAGTGAAAGCCCCCTCTCCAGGCCACCCAGTTGCTCCAGCCTCCAAGCTTTGTGATCAGCTGTGGTCACTTTTGTACTTAGGAAATTCTCCAGGTCAAGGGACTTCATCTGGAGCTTGCTTGGACCAAATCGAACGTGACACAACTCTCGGATCAAAGCTTCACTTCTCTGAGCAAAGGTATGAACTCTCTCTTCTTCCCGAGCTTCTGGAGATTCTCCATTTCAAATGCCTTAATTTCAATGCCTGTTTACCTTATGGATGTGTTCGTCTCTTCAAGACGAATCCACAGAGCATAAGAACACAAAAATCCGTTAAGAATTGAGTGAGTTCTTAGGGTTTTAGTGTGGACGGTCACGGGTTCACACCAGTCGTAGACGATGACCAGGAGCCGTTGGATCGCGTGTGTCGGATGGACGGCTCGGATCACGTCGGACCAGAAGATGTTACGTGAAAGGCGAGTCCCGGGACGGCTGACTCAGAAGGCGGCGCCCAATCATAGCGCGACACGCACCCCTTCGGAGCCGCCGAGGTTGATGCGGCGCCGCGTGGATAAGTAGATAAATAGGGTTATTTTCCTATTTATTACATTACCAGAACTTAGAAAATCCATAACTTTGTGTAGAAAAATCACAAAAATAAAATAAAAATACCCTCTTGCTCAGTGAACAGAGGAGAATAATGTGGAAAAGAAATCAATTAATTTCATCAAGTATTTTATTTTTAATAATTTATTTACTCTCTCCACTATTTTAATTCTCCATGCACATAGACAATTCACCATCACATGAGACCATAGGGCTTTTAAAGCCTCTAAACTTGGGAACATTCTCTGAATTTTCCAAGGTCAGAGGCCATCCCTATGAGAAGTTATTGATTTTTCAATTGCATGTTACTGTTTTGAACATTTTAATTCCAATAATTAGCAAATTGAGAAATAAATTTTAGGAAAATTTAGTGATTTTTCTTATGACCAGAGGAACCTAAGAAAAATAAGTTTTGAGTTAATTCACTTGGAATAACCCTAATTGGTCTAAATACCCAAAATTGAATTTTGATTAATTAGGGTTAACTACACATCAAATTAACTTAAAAACAATTCTTCACTGATCTTTGGGATTAGAGGAACAACTCATAAAAATTTGAAATCAATTGGACTTGATTAACCCCACCAAATGGGTTGATTAAGCCTCTTAAGCAAAATGGGTAAAATTAAACTTTAAAAATTCATAACTCACAAAATACTTTTCAAAAATTCACAAAAAATGGTTTTGGAGCTTCTCTGATATCAGAGGAACTTAGGAAAATTAAAATTGTAATTTTCTAAAAAAGTTGATTTTTA
This sequence comes from Papilionanthe hookeriana x Papilionanthe teres, assembly GCA_022702705.1. Taxonomy (NCBI): domain Eukaryota; kingdom Viridiplantae; phylum Streptophyta; class Magnoliopsida; order Asparagales; family Orchidaceae; genus Papilionanthe; species Papilionanthe hookeriana x Papilionanthe teres. The sequence continues at coordinate 44,316 of JAKZJZ010000081.1, forward strand.
TCATTATTTTAATATTTTTAATAATTAAAAAATAATAAAAATCATAAAAATATTAAAAATCACCAAAATGTCACATTTTGAATTCTAATTACTTAGGAATGAACCAAATATTTTTCTTAAGTCCCTAGGATAAGATATTGAATTTTAAGGCTAAATGTAATTTTTAATATTAAAAAATGTATTTTCCAACCTTTTCACCAAAATAATTCTAATAAATCAAAGAAAAATTAGAAAAATACAAAATTTGTTTCTCTGAACTTGTTGAGGTTAGAGAGATTTAATAAAAATATAAAATCCATTTTTCAAATTTGATTTTATTTTAAAATTAATTAATACTCCAAAACTCAAAATAATTCTAATAAATAAAATATAATTTAAAAAACCACTAAAATTGGTCCAAATGGTCCTCTGGTCATTAGGAACATCCCATAATTTTCTTAAGGACAGAAACATTTCCTTGGTCATGTTATTGAATTTTCCTTGAAAACCCCTATTTTCTATCAAAAATAATTACATAAATAAATTAAATACAGAAAAATCACATTTTCTCCTCTAATGTCTTAATTGACATTTAAGTGAGGTTACATAAAAATTTTAAGTTCATTTGAGCTTAATTTAGTGAGTTGTAGAATTATTAAGCTTGAAGGGCAAAATGGTAATTAAAAATTTTTAACCTTTAATTAAAATTTTAGGATTAATCAAAAAGGGGAGGGTAAAATATTTGATTTTAAACTGATTTTGGATGATTGAAACTTAAATGATTGAGGGTAGAAACCTACTAACCATTTCAAATATAATTAAAGTAAAACTTTAATTAATTAATTAATTGAAATTTTGGAAGAATAATAGAAATTGGAATTATTAAAGTAGGGATGTTATTTAAGAGGATATTTATTCTTTAATTTAAAAATCCCTAAATAAATCATTTCAATAATACTTAATTCTTAATTAAAAAAAATTAATTAAAATAATAATCCAAATTTAAACTAAATTAAATTAAATTAAATTAAAATTAAAATTAAATTAAAACTAAATTAAATTAAAATTAAATTAAATTAAAATTGAATTAAAATCAAATTAAAACAAATTAAATGAAATTAAATTAAACTAAATTAAAAAAAAATTAAATTAAATTAAATTAAAACTAAATTAAATTAAAATTAAATCAAATCAAATCAAATTAAATTAAAATTAAATTAAATTTAATTAAAATTAAATTGAATTAAATTAAATTAAAATCACTTAACAACAAACCTAAATGAAATCATTAAGAATTAAATCTAAAATAACTTGAACACTATTCCAAACTTAAACTAACTTTTTATAATTAAGTCAAAATTAAAAATTAAATCATTAAGTTTAAATCATTAAAATATTTAATAAGTTGATTTGCCCTTTTAAAGCTCTTATTATTATAACTCTTAAATGAGGCATCAAGTGAAGTGTCACTTCACTTATAGGATATTCAAATGTCCTAGTTCGCTGAGCAAGAGAACAAAACTTAAACTCCTGGATGATTAATTCACTTGTATAATTAAATTCTCTTGGACTTAAAACAATTCTAGAGTTATTGAAAAGATGTTTAAGACTCGTCTTAAGCACTTCCTCAATATGATAGGGTGTTTACAAGAACAATTGAATTTAATTGTTTCTTTGATGAAGAAAATTATCCTTAAACCAAAACACAAGAACCTAGACGTCATAGGAGATGACTAGCTATAGGATTAGGACTTTGGTAGACAACCAAAACCTTTCCATTAGCTTTACCTAGGTACTTATTGAAATATTCAAATGCCTTAACATGTGTTTTAAGTGCAGTTTGGGATGACGGGAAGACCCTCCAGGTACGCTTTTATTTTATTGCAATTTACGTTATTGCAATTTACCTACATGCACTGTATTTTACTTTCCTTGCATGATAAACAACTGTTGCATGAAAACCAAAACCTTTAGGATAGTCCCTGAACTGAAACCAAAACTAAATTAAAAGTCATTACAAGATAAAAATCACCACCACAACATTTCAAAATATAAAAAAACTCAAAATTTAATCACAAACAGAACAACAAAACTACAATTGCAACTAAATTAAAACGTCTCGTTGAATGATCGGGAATACCTCGGATGATGTAACACATGTGGCTAACGAGGATTTCCCACGGTCTAAATGAAAGTGTGGAACTCATTCGATTGAGTTTAGCAAATTCATACTGGACTAAGTGAATTCGATAAAATTAACGGTGCGGGATGACGGAACCGTGGGATCTTAATCGGTTCTGTTTAAACAACTTTAAGATTTGTTTTAATTAAAATATTAAAAACACTTGGATTTTAAGATTTTCTCTAAACCAAAACACTTCTCCCATCTCCTGATTTATGACTTCTAAAACTAAACCTCTGCAACAACAAGGAGCTTGGAGCATGGTGGGCAGCACGGCCATCGTCGTCGACAGAAACAACTCTACATCGGCTAAACATTCCTAGAATTAAACAACCAAACCGTAGGATTTCGAGGTAGTTTGCCTAGTGCAACATAAATCCTCAACCCTTTTGTTAGGCATTTGCATAATCATGTTATGTAAATTAAGCCCTAACCGGTCTTAGGATTCCGAGGTAATCGTTTAGTACGGCATAAACCCTCACATCTTCAAGGCTATTTGTATGATTATGTCATACAAATATAAGTCCTAATTAATTAAAATTGGCATGATTAAAACATTAAATAAACTCCCAAATTGAAGCCAAACAATAGGATAGTTTGAGAGGTTGCCAAGGTTCTTCTTGGATACTCATCTTCTCCTACTTCTCTTCCTTTGGACTCTTAAAATAAGCTGTTCCAAATTTGAGCTAATCCCTATTGAAATTTCCAAAATTCAATCATTTGAAAACATTAAAACTTGAAATTCTTGAGAGCAAAACCATTGATCATTATCGAGAGTTTTCTTAAATGATTCCTGTCATTTAAGATGTAATTAACTATAGGGGCTTGCCCTTATAGGGAACTTTAAGAACCTGGGTAATATAAACCCCGCTTAATTCTTTTATATTAAGCGAGGGAACTTGTCGACTTATAAAATTGGTTCGCGGACCAAACGGATGTCACAAATCTTCTAGTTTATTTAACCGAGCCCCATCATCAAGCAGTGTGTCTATTCTTCGGGATAGATACATGATTTGTGATGCGGTGCTCGTTTATATAAACTATTTGGGATGTGAGATCGGTTTGATTTCATATCTTAAAATTTTCAAACTTAAAACTATTTTTAAAATCAAATACTACTTTCTAAATTATATATATATTTAAATTAAATTTAAAATTTAAAATTCGACGACAATCTCTGTAGGCGACCCCTTTTCAAAAAGACATTCAACCTAAAAATATGCCGACAGCACAACAAGGATAAATGCTTATTACGAGGTACGAGACACCTACACCAGTGAGTACGAGACTTTTGGGACGATGGAAGGACCACTGGAAGAGGTGATCGACTTTCTCACTGATGGGAAAGGCATCTGGAAGATCAAGCAGCGGGAAAGGGTAAATTTTCCTCTTTCTATGTTAAATGTAACTTCAAAAGTCTGGCACTATTTTATTTGTTCTACTTTGTTACCTACTTACCACCATAGTGAGGTAACAAGAGATGAAGCGATTCCGAATTTCGTATTCGGAACCAAAAAGTATTAATGTGGGAAATGTAATTTATAAGAATATATTAGCCACCTCAAGAAGTGAAAGTGGAGGAGGACTAGGACATCCCGGTCTTATCTATGCACTCGTCAATTATCTGGGGTAGAGGCAAGAGATGATGAGGAATGGGTTGAGCCTATGAAACCCATTACTTTGGCTAATATTAAGAAATATGAATCCCACGAAGGATGGAGATCTGGGACAAGGGATTATGTACCTTCTTCAAGTAGAGATATACCCTCTACTAGTTATGAACCCCCTCAGTACACACTCCTACCCTTCAAGATCTAATGAATGAGCTGACCCTAAGTAGAAAGAGTTTTGAACAATTTGGAGAAAATATGGAAAGAAAATTTGAGCATATGGACCACAGGATTGATGGCTTGGAAAGAAGACATGATTATGATAGTGAATATCTCCGACGGCATTCGAGTATGAAATTACATATTATGAGGCTGAACGTCGATATAGGAGTGGTGATTTAGATGTTGTCTTTCCTAAGTGCCCCCGCTACACATAATACCAGCCTGCTCAGCCTTCTCAGCCTGGAGATCAAGGAGATGATATAGCCTGGGATTTTGATGCGGAAGAGTAGAAACTTTGTTTAGTTTGTTTAGATTAATTGTTATTTTGAAAACTTTATTGTTCTGTGTGTATTATTCTGTACTTTATGTGGACTGTGGATTTGGTGTGTTTGTGTGTTTGCTTATGTTGTAATGTTAGAATTTTTTATGTGTGTTAAGTTAGTTTGCAATTTTTCTTTTAGGTAGGATGATTAGTTTTTCTTTAATGTGTTGTTTAAGTTTTTATAAGTTATGAATTTTTAATATGTTTAGATGGCTTTAATATGTTTAAAATAGGTTAGTTGATTGTATGTGTACAAATAAATTAAGTTTTCATTTGTTGTGTTTTATACTTATTAAAAATTTCCTATCCCAGCACTTTCTTTTAAATACTATATATGTGAAAGAATACTAACAATACAGGTTCTTTAAATAATGAAAAAGACTGCAAAAATTTCAAGGAAAATAAATACCTAAAGCTCCAAGGTATGATTCATTGTATATTTTCCTTTTCACCATTTAGAAATAGATAGAAAAATTTAAGTTTGGGGGAGGAAAAATACAAATTTAATTATTAAATTGTTCTCAATTTCTATTTTCAAAAATTATTATCAAATGATTTTTCTATAGTAATTTTTCAATTCAATAAAACATGAATTACTTTAATTAATTATTATAGAAAGTTAAATAAAATGTTTCTAGTAATTCAATTATTTAATAGAATAAGATATTTGGTTAAAAGAAATAAGAATATAGTAAACTATTTAAAGTAAGGGAAACTATATTCTAAAATTGAAACTCTTTAGTATTTAGATGAAAAAGAAGAGATTGAAACTCAATGAAGTAAAGGCTATGAAATACATATAAGCAAAGAAATATTTTAAGTTTCAAATATAGGAAGAGAAAGGTGAAGTTCAAAATTATTAACGAGCTATCCGGATACGATAATCCTCACTTGAAAAAGAAAAAAAGAGAAGGATTGAAAATCAATCCAAAAAGAAGAAAAGTGAGAAAAGAAAAGAAAAATATAAGTGAGGAGAAGCTTGAGGAGATGCTTTATCAAAAATTGGCTTCAATGGAATCAACCTAAAGGGTAAAACTCAAATATATTTCTAAACTTATATATATGGATTAGTATTTGATTAAATAGTGTTTTCTTGAACTTCCTATCATCTAAATATCTTAAATAAATTACTCTTTTAAATATAGTCTTTCCTGAAATAAATAGAGAGCTAGAAATCTTAGATCTGATAACTGAATAATCTTATATCTATAAAAATTAATTTAATTACTTAAAAATATTTCTATTTAACTTTTCTATAATATTATTTAAATTAAATTCATAGTTAATTTGAATTAAAAATTCTATTACAAAAATCATTATTTTTATTTAGTATAAAAATTACTTGAGGACAAGTAATAATTAAGTTTGGGGGATTTGATCACAGAAAAATATGTTAAGAAATTCATACCAATTGTTTTATGAAATTACACTTTAAAGAAAGGTATTCTCTTTATTTTATTGCAGGAATGAAGATTTATAAGTGATAGAAGCAAAAAAGCATGAAATGGAGCGAATTTGGATCAAAAAAGGAAAAAATTCATGCAAAATGAACTAAGCCACCAACGGAGAGATCGAGCCCGCCGACGGCGAGATCATAAGGAGAATTTTTGAAGGATTTATAACTACTTCGCCGACAGCGAGCCCGAGCCCGCTGACAACGAGATCGAGCGGTTGGAGACCTTCTAGAAGCCCCGCCGACGGAGAGGTCGTTTCTCGCCGATGGCGAGATAGGTCAATATGCCAGATACATTGAACCTGGATGCTTTTTGAAGAGGTGCTTAAGTATCCCTTGGACCTTTGTCTACCTCTATAAATAGAGGACAAATTTTAGTCTTTTGTGTGTCTATTTGGTGTCTATTGAGTGTCTACTTTGTGTCTTCTGTGAGTCTATTTTAGAGAGTCTTAGTGTTACTTTGTTTTAGTAAGTGTAATTAGTGAGTTAGAAGAGTGCTGTACTAGAAGGAAAAGTCAAAGGAACTTCAAGGAGTCTGCTTGATGAGGAAATCTAGATAAGTATCTTTGTTTATTGTTGTTAACTTTAAATGAAATCCATGCTTTGTTTAATTCCCATGCATTGTGAGTAGTTTTCTTAGTCTTTCTCCATGTTTATGAAATTATGTGAATTGATGAAATTGAATAGAAGTGCCTAATATATTAAAATAAATTGTGATAATTTTTACTTAAAACTTAATTTACTTTTCAATACGGCCAATTGATTTGTTAAAATATGTTGAATTATCAACTATAGTAAAGATTACATCCAATATTCGGGAGTCGAAAGCCTTGGATGGAGGGTGCGAATAAATAGGGAAATATTATTTATCGGACGTAGAATTGGACATTTTAGTGTAATTAAAATATTCGGTCAGTCCCTGTGTTGAGCGAAGTGTAGATGTTAACCCTGGTGAGGGGAACATGGGAGCTGCGAAAGTGGCGGCAGTATCCTCCCAGAAGCTAGCCATGAGATTCGATGTCAAAACATAAGTTAGTCGATGTTCTTTGCTGGACCAAAGGGTAAAGAATAAGATATGTTTATTTGTCATAATACAATAGAAAATCTATTTAAATTCATCATTCACTTAATTTTTCTTAAAACAAGAAGGATAACTTTTTAAAAATCTTTATATGTTTTATTTAAGCGTTAGTTCTTTGGATTGTTTAGTTAAAAGTATTCTAAATTTACGTATACTATATTAGTAAGTAATACTTTTAAATTTAGGCTACATTGCAAATTTAGTAAAACTGCCACGAGGATCGATAGCAGGCTCACTAGGCTACGTATTACTTGATACGATACGTATACTTGTGTAGAATCCACATTATATATTAAATAATAAAATCGAAAATATATATATATATTAAGCGGGATCAAGTTTTAATTGTCGTTACGTAACATAATTTATGAGCATAAAAAGTGGGTCATATATGTATATATATATATATATATATATATATATATATAACATTAAAATATTTAGCAACATAAAATATATTATGATTAACGAATTTTAAAAAGTGAAATAAAACTTTCGAGCAATTTATGACATCGAAAAGTATCATAAATATAATTATAAAGTATAGTAACGGGATGAACTTTCATCCATCAAGATATTTTCTTTTGTGCTAGTGGCCTCATGACATTTATGATGTAACTCGGACGTGCTTAAATACGCAAGTTCTCTCGTATGATCATGATTAACAGTTACACAAAAATTCAACTTAATATTTATGTGTCTAGCTTCATTTACATAAAAGTTTTCACAATCTCCTACACTTAAGTAACTAATATCCTCATCAGCGCTCTACAGATTTAAAAGGTGGCTCATATCATATTGCATTTTATCTCATCTTAGGTTCCGAAGATGGCTCTTGTGACTTGGGGTACATTTGTATGATACTTAGATTTTATCACAAGCTAGTGTAATACTTGGATACCCTTAGTAATCGACCAACGAGATATTGTCGGCTTATTTGAATGTCCTCCTGGGTTGTTCGGTAGTGTAACTTCTCGAAGGTCACCCACCACAGTGTGCTCCCATGTGAGAATGCTTAACCTTGGCATTTATGAAAACTGAACCTTTACACCAAAGAAGCGTAGTTGTTTAAGAATTCAACGTCATTCTACATAATGAGTGTAACAATCTCCTCACTTAAGTAACTAACATCCTTGTTAGTGCTCTTAGCCTAGAGTCATCTATCAAGAAGATGAATATAATGTTGGTTCCTAAAATTTTAAGAGGTGACTCCGTCATGTAGCACTTTATCTCATCTTGAGTTCAAGAGGTGACTCTCATGACATCTCATGTTATTCTATATAAAACATAGTTCATCTTTGCTTGATTTAATGTTATGATACCATATTTAATAACGAACTCACCATTGCATTGAGATATTATGCCTTTGGTCTAATAGCCGCGCGATCGTGTTACATCGAGTGTAACTTCCGGGTCACCGATCTAAAGGCTCCCATAATGACACACTTAACTTCCCAAGTTTAATCGAAACCCTTCGAAGAATGAAACCAAACTCTTAAATATATAGCAAGGTATGCTTGTGTAATTACTGAATTTTCTTTAGAACTCCAAAAAATAAGTGTGCTCGGATGGGAACGGATCCTACAATGGTGAAATGTAGAGAATAAAGCTATCAAAAAAGCTCATCATTTATGATCACACGGCAGTAATTGTTATAAATATAAGTATTCGGCACGATTACTAAGAGATATAATTCCCTAGCAATATCGTAAAAACTTGGCCGTCGGCTCGGGGAGAGCGAGAGCGGAAATTTGAGGGTATATATGTTTGTTAAGCTTTATAGATGTTTTTAAAATAAAATAGTAATTGTACTCCCTCCCCTATTTATCAACGCAAACATACGTATCGCTCAAGTAATAAAGGGCTATAATGGAGTCCTAGCTATCGATCTCGGGGAAGTTAGATATTTAAGGACTAAATTGACAATTGTAATTACTAATGTAGTATCTGAGGTAAGAACACTTATATAAAAACTATTACTTAAAGATTAAATGAAGATTGCAATTTAGAAAAGTATCTTTCTCCTTGTTAAGAGAACTAAGGATTAATGAAGAATTAAATGAGTTTAAATTATATTGTGCCAAATAGGAGCATTCTATTCTTTACCCTTTAAATTGAGATGCAAAGAACATTATTAAATCACATGTTTGAATTCTTGAATGCGGCTAGTAGGAAGGATACAGGCGCCACTTCAAAGCTCCCCGTTCCCCTCGCCTGAGGGCTAACATCTACATTTCGGCTCCCAGAACAATAGGACCGAATTGAATATTTTGGTACGTAAGCACTAAAATGTCAGTCTCCTTTGATAATTAATATTTCCTAATTATTTGCACCCTCCTTCTAAGGCTTTTGACTTCCTAAATCTTGGATGTAATTTTTACTATAGTTGATAATTCAACATATGTTAACAATTCAATTGGCCAAATTGAAAGTAAATTAAGAAGTTAAGTAAAAAGATTATCACGAGTATATTTAATATTGTTAGAGCGCGACTACTCTGATGCTTGTCTGGCAATCTCGTGCTTGAGGAGAAAAACTGAAAGAAAATACTCGGAATGCATAGGAAGAATAACACAAAACTTGGATTTCATTTAAAGTTATAAAACAATAAACAAATATACTTATCTCGAACCTTCTTCCCGAGCACACTCCTTGAAGTTCCTTTGACTCTTTCTTTTTGTCTGACACACTCCGGATACTCACCAAAACACTCTTAAACACCTCTTGACGTTAGGATTACACTTAAATGACATATGACACATAATGACACAAAAATCGTTTCTATATATAGATAGAGTCATATTTCAAAGATTTCTTAAGCACCTCTTGAAAAGCATCCAGTTAAACGTATTTGGCTTGAAACAAGCTTGTCTCGCCGTCAATAGGGCTCGATCTCATTTGTCGGCGGGCTTCTAGAGAATGGATAACTGCTCGTACTCCCTTGTCGGCGGGCTCAGATCTCGCCATCGGCGAACTCGCTGATATTTTCAAATGCTCTCGGGAAAATCTCGCCGTCGGCGGCGCCTCTTCCTCGCCGTGGCGGATAGTTCAAATTTCATCTTATTTTAGTTCTTTGTTCGAGATTCGCTCCTTTTTTATGCGTTTTGCTCCCATTACCTATAAATCTTCATTCTGATAAAACATAAATACCTTTCTTTAAAGTGTGATTTCATATAAAATGGGTATGAATTTCTTAATACATTTTCTTTGTAGTCAAAAACCCCAAACTTAACTATTCTTTATTATCGAGTAATTTTGATACTATAAGTAATGATTATTTGTAATAAAGCTTTAATTGGAAAATACTATAGATTTAATTTAAATAAATATTATATTAAGTAAATAAAAATATTTTTAAACAATTAAACTAATTACATAGATATAAGATTGTTGAGTATAAATTGATTTAGATTTGGTCTTATAACATTTCAAAAATGACTATATTTTGCAATATTAAATTACTTAAGATATTAGGATGATAGGAAATTCGTAATATTTATTTAGTAAAAAATCTTTTAATCCATATATATAAGTTCGAAAATGTAACTGAGTTCCTCTTTAGGTTGATTCGAATGAAGCCTTGATTTTGATAGCATTTCTACGAGCACTCATGAGCATATATATATTTTCTTTTCTTTTGCTTTTTGGATTGATTTTCGATCCTTTTTCTTTCTTTTCTTTTCTTTTTCGAAGTGAGATCACTATTTTTGGTTAGCACATTAATAATTTTGAACTTCATTTTCCTCTTCCTAAATTTGAAACTTGAAACGTTTTCTTACCTTATATGTATTTCAAAGTTTTTACTTCATTGAGTTTTCAATCTTTTCCTTTAAATAAAATACTTAAGAATTTAATATTTTAAAAATATAGTTTTCATACTTTAAATAGTTAACTATATTCTTATTCTCTTATACTAAATATCTTAATCTACCACAAAATTTGTTAATCATTAAAAGTATTTCTTTTAAGTTTCTATAATAATTAAATAAATTAATTCTAGTTTATGAATTAAATTTCACCTGAAAATCATTTTATAAATAACTTTTAAAAATATAATTTGAGAACAAATTAATAATTAAATTTGTTTGTTTTTCCCTCCCCCAAACTAAAGTTTTCTATCTATCTATATAGGGTGAAAAAGAAAAAAAGCGCAAATTTAAATCATACATTCGTGCTTTAATTATTTCTCCTTTTGAAGTTACGCGAGTTCTTTTCATCCACTTAATTAGCATGCTGCTAATAACTTTCAACACATATATAATATCAAAGAAACTGCTGGGTAAAGAAGTTTAACACAATACTACCATTTTATATAAAACATCACACTACGTCCACATACATTTTACTAATCCAATCCAAGATTACAGTAGCGGTCTGAAAACATTAAAAATTTAAAAACTACATACATTTAACTTATACAACCTGTAAAATGTCTTGCACAACATAACAATCGAGTTCACAAACTAAACATCAATGAATTTAAAAATAGCTCGTACACAACATAAATATCTAATCGGAAAATCTAATCATCAACACTAAAATCCCAGTATAATATCATCATCTCCTTGATCGAGCGGGTGGAGTAGGTTGATAGTAAGAGTATGAGGAACTCGGAAGAAAACATCGAGCTCTCCTCTCAGATAACGATCCTCGACATCATAGTAGGCTATTTCAAACTCGGAAATGTCTTTGGAGATAATCGCTGTCATAATCTTGCCTTCGCTCTAAGCCTCCGATCCTCGGTCTATATGCCACAATTTTTCTTGATTTTCTTTCAACTTTTCCTTCTGAAGTCATTTCATTCATCGAATCATAAAGGGTAGGAGAAATGTAGGTAGGAGGTCATAATTGGTAGAGGGAATATCCTTACTAGTTGAAGGTGCATAGCTCCTAGTCCAGAGATCTTCATCCTTTGTGGGACTCATAGGTTTTTATATTAGCCTTGGTAATGGGTTTCATAGGTTCTACCCATTCTCATCATCTTTAGCCTCTACTCGGTGTGATTGGTAGAGGGCATAAATTAGACCGGGATGTCTAGTCCTCCTGCTTTCACTTCGTGTGAGTGGCTAATATATTCTTGTAGTAATACTTCCCACATTAATACTTTAGAAGGTTACCGAATACGAAGTTTCGTATATCTCTTGTTACTTCAACATGGTGATATGTAGGTAACAAAACAGAGCAAATAAAATAATACCGAAGCCTTAGATGTTGCATTCAACATAGAGAGGGAAGTTTACCCAGTCCATGTAATCTTCCAAGTTCCTTTCCCATCGGTGAGAAAGTTAATCACTTCATTCGGTGGTCCTTCCATTGTTCCAAAAGTATCATATTCGCAGGTACGCATATCTTGTACTTCGTAGATAGCATTGATTCTTGCGGCATTACCTTAAAATCAACTAAAAATCCTCTAACCTTTATTGATGGATCTTATCTCGATCGGGGTGGCATAAAATTCTTTCACGGCTTAATGACGAGTTTTATTCGTTGTATAACGAGAAATTCTCCCATCCTCTCTCTCTTATCGTTACTTCTCCTCACAGATTTTAAAGACTCTATCCTAAATGCACTTTCTTGCTTTGATATTGGTTGTATCTTGATTATGCTCTCACATTCACGAATGCGTGTTTCGTCAAAATCAGTCGCCTTTTACGTCGATGAACCATTCTCGTCTATCGAATTTACAAAAAATCTTCTTAAATTCCAAATAACTCTGCTTAAAATGGCTTCCAAAGGTAGCTTAAAACAATTTAAATCAAGTTCCAAACTTCTTCCTTTTCTCCACATTTTCAAATTTTTCAAAATTACTCAATGTGGAAGAAATCCATGGTGAAAATCAAAAATTTTTATATAGGAGGGAAGCTCTTTCCAAGGAAGATAAAATGCGAACATCGAAATGAGTTGATATCGCTCCAGCGAATCTTTGAGCCACAGGGCGGTTTTGAAGTTTTAAGGAAGGGGACGTGAGTAATGATAGTTAGATCAAAATATAGTGTTTTTGGGATCTCGGCTTGTCGGCGAAAAAATTCTCGCAGTCATTTGAAACTAATTCTTAAAGAGGTCGAAAGTTTCGGGAAAATCTCGCCGTCGGCGGATCGATCTCGGTTGTTGGTGGGATTTTCGAAAATTTTAAGGTTTTTTTCCTTTTTTATTTTTAATGTTTTTAATTTATTTTAAGCCTCGATAATATCGATCAATCTATTAAATACATTTTCATTGTTATTAAAGATATTATATTAACACATAAATTCGCTGAAACATTATAACTTTATATGAAAGCGAGTGTTTACAAATTTCACACACACTACACTCTAACAAAGTACTTTTAAAATCTTAATACACACAATTCGGCGTCGCAATCCAAACCTCGGTACTCAAAATGCGAGACTAAACAAATTACCGTAATCTCATCTATCTGGAGACTAAATATCAGTGAAAATAACATAATAAACTAAATTCAAACAGCATAACACACGAGATAAATACGAATAAATATCTTCTACTCATCGGGATCGAGTACTAAATCATCTGCGATATCTACGATAGAACATAAGTGCATGACAGTTATAGAAAGGCACATGGAAGTGTACATTAAGTCTTCTTGATCCATCATTTCATACAAAAGTCGTATGAAACTAGCCTCGAGATGTGGAATGATCAAAGTGTTCTTTCATTCTCCGGTCGATATGATCGAACAAATTAGAGATATTGTTGATAGAATTCATCAGATTGTGTATCCTTCTCCAATCCTTTGATTTTAGAAAGATCGGTGTAGTTTTATCGGTAAATGGCACGATTGAAAGATATGCTTTGAGGATAACGATCCGTAATAATGGATGTATCATTATCGTTAAAACACTTTTTCCTCGAACTTCATAGGAAACTTTAGTCGACTACATAATGTAAATATTGTTGAAGGATGTCAAGTCCATGAATAGATACATGTACAATCGGGCTATAGGGCGGACTTCACAATAATAAATCCCGGCTTATCGATGATAATCGCGTTTGAATACGGTAATTTAAAATCGAACACTCCTTAGAAACTTTATTTACCCACTCATCGTGGGTAATAATTTTGAAGAAATAAAGAAGTGTCGAGTGCTTAGGAAGACGGGGTTAAGAAGTGATACGAAAAACTAACGTACTCGTCTTCTCGTATTCTTAATCTTGATTCGTCGGTCAGATATCGGTAGTCATTCATATTATATCTTGTAGGAACGAAGTGGAATAGTGATAAACGGGTGTATTACGGTGAATACAACTCATTAATTCTTGAAGGAGTGAAAGTTACCCCATCTGCCTCGTACATATACGCTTCCATTGTTGATTCCATAAAGATTGGAGTAGAATTCTTTAACTACGGGGATGACTACTCCGAGTTGTATAGCATAATACCTCCGACATCGTCGAACAATCATCTCCTCAATAGTTTTGTCGAATTCTCCACTCCTCATTGACGAATCTTCTTTCTTTAATAAATCTCATCTTCATCGTAACTTTGTTGAATATGTTAGGACTTATAACTGACAAACTTTCGTCGATTAAACACTCGGGATTTAGTGATTTCAAGTGGAATGGATGCCATAATACTATGTTTTTGAGGGGTTTCTATTCGTTTCTAGGAAGTATAATGTAACAATTTTGAGTTCTAGACGTCCTTTAAGAAAACATTTAGAATTGCCTTAAGCGAAAATAACTCCCTAAAACCGCTCTTGACTATCTCGCCGTCGGCCAACTGACAATCTCGCCATCGGTTGGATAGTTAATAATTTAAGCGAAATTAGGAGCACGAATCTTGCCATCGTAGCGTGCGATCTCGCGTCCGGTGAGCTAAGGCAAAATTACTTAATTTCGCTTAGGTACGAATATTTTTACGATTTCTCTACATAGACTTAATTTTGTGATGATTATAAAGATAAATATGAGTAGTAGAATTTATTTTATTTTATAATTATTAATAACTAAATAAATGATTAATTAAAGTCTACTATGGGTTGCCTCCATAAAGCGCTTGGATTAACGTCGTCGACGACACAATGCAGTTATTAATTAGGTTGTTAAGCATTAAAACCTCTTTAAAATTTGGTCTTCTTGTGAAATATGATTTTAGGTTGTGTCAGTTACTTTAATCATGTCAGTCTTTTGATCTTCAATTTCTGACTCCGTATGTGAATATTTGAGTTATAGTGAAAGGTCTAACCATCGAGATTTTTAGTTTCCCAGAAATAATTTTCAATCTTGTATTATAAAGTAAAGCCTTTGTCGAGTTAGCATTTTTGGTTAATGCTCGATCATGACATAATTTCACTTTGTCTTTATAAATTCTATCATTATTATAGGATTCATTTCTTAATTCTTCTAATTCATTCATACGACAATCTATTCTCATCGGCATCTTTTAAATTATAATTGAATTTCTTAGTACTTGATACGCTTTGTGTTAATTCAAGCTATTTAGTAAGTAATAGTTTTTCCAAAAATAAGTACGTAAGGAGTCATTCAGTCGGGATTTTATAGCGATCATGTATACTGTGTCATGATATACAGTGTTTGTAGACCGATCTAGCTATGCAGTTTACGATCTTTTCTAAAATACGTTTAATTTCTGCGATTAGAAACTTCGGCTAATCCAACTGGTTTGTGGATGATAAGCGATTCTTATTTTATAGATATTAAATTTTTACGCAATTTTTGAATGTATTTATTCTAAAATAGGATCCTCGTCGGTGATAATCACTCTCGGCATTCCATATCTTGTGAAAAATATTTTCATTAAAAATTTTGAAACACTTTTAACATCACGACGAGGTAAAGCTTGTGTGATCCATTTGAACGCAGTAATGACAAGCCCAGCATATATGAGTTTCTAAATGAAGGTATAAATGGTCCCATGAAATCTAATCCCCGAACATCAAAATTTCAACTTCTAATATAAATTGAGGCATTTTATTTCTTCTAGATATATTACCTACTTGTTAGCATTCATCGCAAGTTTTGATATATTTATAAACATCTCACAAAAAAGTGAGCCCAGTAAAATCAGTTGTAAAATTTTGTAAACGGTTTTATATATGTCGATGTCATAGAATCGAATCGTAACATTTTTGAATGATACGTCGGTTTTCTTCATAAGGCACGCATCTTCTAATTATTAGGTCCTTACATTGCTTATATAAATATGATTAAATCCAATATGTTTTAGTATGAATGAATTTTTTATTTGCGAGTTAACGTAGGTGGTAAAATATCACTTACAATATAATTTACTATATCAGCATACCATGGTATTTTCCACTCATTTATATTATAAAGTTGTTGGTGAGAAAAATTATCTGTGTTCATTATGTCGATTAATCGGATAATTGATAGTGTTGATAATTATCTGCGTTTGATTATCGGCTTCTTTTAAGCACTTATTTCAAAATCAAATTCTTGCATTAATAATATCCATCGATTAATCATGGTTTGGTATCCTTCTTTGCATTAAATATTTAATAGCGAATGATCGAGTATGCACAATACATTTGGTTCTAATTAAATAAGATATAAATTTGTCAAGCGTATACGATTGCTAATAATTCTTTTTCGATAGCGTATAGTTAATTTCGGCATGATTGAGAGTTCTCTTAGCATAATATATGACTTTGAAAATTTTTATCATATCTTTGTCCAAACAGCTCCTACGGCATAATTCATGGCATCACACATAAGTTCAAATGGTTTCTCCCGATCGGTGAAGCTATTATAGGTCTTGTGATTAATTTATCTTTTAATAAATCGAAAGCTCTTAAACATTCATCGGTAAAGTCAAATTTCTTATCCTTTTTTAAAAGTTGGCATAGAGGTTTAGTAATTTTTGAAAAATCTTTTATATAGCGTACGCAAAATACGGCATGTCCAAGAAAACTTCTTACCCCTCTCCTTGTAGTAGGAGGTGGTAATTTAATTGTGCGGAATTTTGCGGAATTTTCTTGTGTCATTTCTGAAATTTTATGCCTAATACAATTCCTCTGCAATCATCGAAATTGACATTTCTCCCAATTTAGAACTAAGTTAATTTTTTCGCATATCTTTAAGACTTTTTCAAGATGATTCAAGCATGCGTCAAATGATGTTCAAATACGAGAGAAATCTATTATAAATGCCATTATCATCGATTAATTTCTTTAAATATTGACATCATACATCTCGAAATGTTGCGGGTGCATTACATAATCCAAAAGACATTCTTCGAAAAACAAATATTCCATAAGGACTAGTAAATGTTGTTTTCTCTTGATCCTCGGGAGCAATCGGAATTTGATGATAAGCGGTATATCCATGCAAAAGCAAAAATATTTATGCCTCTTAGTATCTAACATGCAGTGCAGAAATGGTAAAAGTGTGATCTTTCCTAGTGGGCGAATTTAATTTTCTATAGTCGATATCCTTGACAGGTAACTTATCTTATAGGTATTAAATCATTATTTTCATTAGCTTCAACGGTCGCTCCTCGCTTACAGGCAACGATGAATTGGTGCTGCAATATTTGTCTGAAATAGGATATATAATATCATTGTTTAACCATTTCAATATTTCTTTCTTAACTATTTCTTTCATTATTGGATTTAATCTCCTTTGGGGATTAACTCTTGGTTTATGTTCATTATACGAAATAATTAAGTATACAGTTGAATGGCCAATTCCTTTAATATCTGCTTGGAATCGACTGATGTTTTCTTATACCTTTTAATGTATCCGAAGTTTTTGCTCTTGCGATTTGTTTAGTTACGTCGATATAATAAGCTGGTAAGTTGAAGAGTTACTAAATAAGCATACTTTAAATTAGTAGGTAAAATTTTTAATTGATTCGGGAGGTTTAATAATCGACGGAACTATATTCTTTTCGACGTTGTATGTATTATGCAATATTTCCAAATCTTTCTTGTATATAATCTAATTTTTCGTCATATGTTTCTTCAATTAATTCCATATTTTGTATTTCTAGTTTTTTCAAAGTATTATTTAAAAAGTTCATTTTGCAAATATTCAAGAATGTCGTTACGAAAACATTCGTCATCTTTATAGCGAGGATATTTCATTGATTTTGCAATGTTAAAGTTGCGTGCGTTTACTCTCATAATTAATTCTCCCTTTCGAACATCGATCTTAGCTTTTCCGGTAGCTAAGAAGGTCTTCCTAAAATTATGGATATTTCTTTATCTTCTTCCATATTTAAAACGATAAAATCCACTTTGGGAAGATAAATTTATCCACTTTAGTAACACATCTTCAATAACTCCTTTAGGATATGTCCTTTGAACAATCAACAACTAAAGGGTTAACTGAAGTAGGTGAAACTTCTCGATTCTATTCTTTTAAAAATTGATAAAGGCATAAGATTTATGTTGGCTCCTAAGTCACATAAAGCTTTTCCATAGGCCACTATAATATGAGTATGAGTAAGCTAGGGATCTTTTAATTTCTCGGAAGCTTTTGAATAATTGCTACACTCTTCACTAAGTGCAACGGTTTCATTATATGTGAACTTTCTTTTTTTATTTAAAATATCTTTCATAAATTTACATAGTATTTGTTCTAATGCTTCTACGAAAGAAATATTTACCGTTAATTTCTTTAGAATTTCAAGAAACTTAGAAAATTGCTTATCTTTTTTATGTTGTTTTAGTCGTTGAGGAAATGGTGGTAGTGGTTTTTCTACTGAAATTTTATAGGTATTAGTGGATATTCTTCATTTTGATCTTACCCAGTTCTTCTCTTTTGTTCAGCTTCCTCGTTGTTTCCATTTCTTTTTGCATTTTGTTTCAACTTCTTTTCACTTCTAAACCATCGCTTTAATTTGTTCTTTTCCTTTATCTTTAGAATTTTTTTCTACATTACTAGGAAAAGTTCCAAGAATTCTGTTAAGTGCAGTAGCAATATGTCCAAGTTAAGTTTCAATATTTTTAATTGCAACTCCTTGATTTTGTAATTGATTTCCTTGAATTTGTAATTGATTACCTTGATGTTGCAAATGTTGCCCCATATTTAATATTAATTCCTCCGTAGATAACTTCTTATCCTTAAATTGAGGTATTAGTAAATCTAGGTGGATAAGAAGGTTTATAATTAGAACTTCCTTGGTTAGATGGATTTACTACGGGTTTCTTGAGTTGTTCATCCAGTGGCGATTAGTAGAGTTGTTATTCCAATTAAAATTTGGATGGTTATTCCAACCGGGGTTATAATAATTTGCATAAGGATTATTGGGTCGGTTATTAATAGCTTTTAAAGTTTCGTATGAAGGTTGTCCCCATCGTTAATGAGATGAAGTTTCTTAATAGTATTAGGAGAATAATTCATTCAGAAATGATCTAATTTCTTGGATATAGCGAGTAATTTGATCTACTTGTGGAATATTGCGTCTAAGTCGTATCTTGTTTATTTTTTAGGATTTAGCATTTCGGAAAGTGATTGAAAATTATTAGTAGGTACTTTCTTCGGTGTGAATAAGCGCAAATTCGAATGGTTTGACGTTAATGATCGCAGGCGGCACGTATAATAGATGCAAAGAGATCATCAATCGTTCTAAAAAGTTTGTATATTGTGATACGGTAACTGTGGTGTGGGCATTTCTTAGAAGAATCTTTAAATCTCTCCGAAGCTTCGTATATTGATTCTCCGTCAGCGGCTAAAAGAAGTTATGTCATTTCTAAGTTTTGCAGTTTTTGAAGGGAGGAAAATATTTGGATAGAAATTTTTGTGATAATTATCCCCCAGTTTTAATAGATCGAATATTTAGCAATTTAACCACATTTTAGCCTTATCCTTAAAGAAAAAGGAAAAGTACGAAATCTAGCTGTGATAGGTAGATACTCCATCATATTTACAAGTAGCACATAGTTCTAAAAAATTAGCAAGATGTAAATTAAGGATCTTCGATTGGTGAACCACTAAATTGATTATTCCTTACCATTTGGATAATTGCGGTTTAGCTCGAATGAATTCGCAGTTATCGGGGTTTTGGATAGTTAAGTGAATTTCATCGATGTAGTGTTAACGTAATCTCTTAAGGTCTTGGTTGGTTTGTATTGCTGTTCTTGGATTATTTTCCATTTGAGTTAAATTTAAATTTCTCATTTACGACATTTTCTAATTCTTTTAATAGTGCGCTTTAATTCGAATCATAAGGGATTAAACCTTCGGTTCAATTTACATACAATTTAAGTAAAATTTAAAAATAGTATGTTACTCTAGTAATTATCTTTAATAATTATTTTAGTGATTACCTTAATAATAACTTTTACTTCCCGGCAACGGTGCCGACGATCGCACGACGGTAATTGTTATAAATATAAGTATTCGACGCAAATTCTTAGAGATATAATTACTGTGATATCGCTAAAAGCTTGGCCGGCTCGGGGAGAGCGGAATGAGGTGAGGTATATATGTTTGTTAAGCTTTATAAATATTTTTTAAATAAAATAGTAATTGTACTCCTCCTTATTTATCGACACAAGTATACGTATCGCTCGAAGTAATAAAGAGGCTCTAATGAAGTTTTAGATATCGATCCTGAAAAGTTAGAGATTTAAAGACTAAATTCGACGGTGTAATTACTAATCTAGTATACGGAAATTAAGAACATTTATACTAAAAACTACTACTTAAAGATTAAATAGAAGATTGCGATTTAGAAAAGTATATTTCATTGTTAAGAGAATTAAGTGAATGAAGAATTAAATAAGTTTTAGAATTATATTGTGTCGAATAGGGCATTCATTTATTCTTTACCCTTTAGTCGAGTGCGAAGAACATTGACTAATCTATGTTTGGTTATTGAATGCAACGACGTAAATTTTGGGAGGATACGACATGAGCTCTCGATTCACTGTAACCGAAATTTAACGTACGTATTTCCAAGCAATGGGAGTGAATTGAATATTTTAGTACGTCACACTAAAATGTACGATTCACGCCCGATAATTAATATTTTATTTATTTGCACCATCGACTGATACTTTTGACTTAACGAATCTTGAATGTAACATTTACGCAGGGTGATAATTCGACGTATGTTATGATTCGATTGGATAAATTGAAAGTAAAGTTAAGTAAAAGATTATCACAATCATATTTAATATTGTTAGGAACAACTACTTTAATTCTTTATTTCACGAATATTACGACGGAAAACCTTCTTAGAATGCGTAGGAAGAATGTAATTTGGATTTCATTTAAAGTTTTAAAACAACAAACGAATATATCTTTATCTAAGACAACTAAAGCCAATTCATGAAGTTATTTAGCTCTTCGCTTTTTTGTACGACGCACTTCGGATACTCACCAAACACTCTTAAACACCTTCTTGTTTTAAATTCTGGCTTAAATGACCTTGCGACACACTTCATGACACAAAAATCGTTTACACATACATGGAAAATTAAATATTTCGAGTTCTTAAACGCATCTTCAAAAGTGTCCGATTCAACGTATTTGGCTTGAATCAGCTTGTCTCGCCGTCGACGGAGCTCGATCTCACCGTTGGCGAGGCTTCTAGAAGAATGGATAACCGCTTATGCTCGGCGGCGGCGGGGCTCGATCTCGCCGTCGGCGGGCTCCTTTGAAATATTTTCAAATGCTCTCGGAAAATCTCGCCGTCGGCGAGATAATTCTAATTTCATCTATTTTAGTTCTTTTTGTTCAGATTCGCTCCGCTTTGTTATCTTTTTGCTGCGTGCATATAATCTTCGTTAAACTGATAAAACGTATAAAATATCTTTTCTTTAAAGTCTTATTTCATATAAAATGGGTATGAATTTTAACATACATTTTATTATGGTCAATTTACAAATAGCTTCACTCGTTAAATAGTTAGTGTTTGTTTTATTATTATGGCTTAGTCGAGCACTTAAATAATTTTGTTGAACTCGATTCGTAAACAAACGTTTATGAATAAAAGTTTATTCATTTTTATTAACTCATTTGCCTCAAAATAGTTAAATAATTAAATAATCTTATTTAATGATACCATTTTTATAATAACTTTTATAATGTATTTAAAAAAATGCATATAAGAGATTTCAGTGATATAATCATAATAATAAAGTTTAGGTATTAGATATTTAAATACATAGGATTTGGTTTCATAATATAAAATATAAAAAGCTGAGCACCAAACAAGCCCAAACTCTCATCTCTAATCCCCGGTCTTCATATTTGCCTAGGTGTTGAATAGGTAAATACAAAGGAATTTGCTGGTAAATGCTGAAAAGAAAAAAACAAAGGCATGATCTCATTCTGCTCTTAAATTTGTTTTAGCCCTACATTTTGTGAGGAAAGCATTACTTGGAGCCTTAGAAATTTAATTGTAGGAAAATTCTTATTATGCAAGAAAATTTGCAGCAATAGAATGATAAATTATCTTCTTAGTTTTGTACGAAGGTTTAAAGAGATAAATAGCCCCAGTAATATTACGAAGTTTTTATATGGAAAAATAATACATTTAGCTGTTGGTGAAATCCTTTATAATTGGATATTACATGTACGATCTCTTGTCCTATGACGAGAAAAAGTGAAACGCTTTGGAGTTACGTCGTCGGTGCACAAATGAAATTGTTGTAAGAAGTGGCTGCGTCGATGGTGACCGGTGGAGGTGAGGTAGGTGTTGGTTAACGGCGGTCAGCGATGGACAACAGCTGTTAATTGTGATCTGCGGTGGTGAGCGGTGGGCGATGTGCTTTCTCAAGCTTGAAGCTCTGAATGTAATGTGGGGTGTACAAATGAAATTATTGTAACAAGTGGGCAGCGGCCCAGGTGAGCAGTTGGTGGAGGCACGTAGGTGGTGGTCGAGGCGGTCGGCGGTGGACAACGACGTTTGATGGTGATCGACGGTGGTAGGTGGTGGCCGACGTCGGTTAGATGTGATCAACGGCAGCGGTAGTGGTCAACGACAGTCGGCGGTGGTCAATGGTTATCGGCGATGGTCAACGATGGTCGGTGGTGTGGTACTAGGTGTTTGGGATCGACGGTGTCGGGGAGTTGTGCGCTCAGAAACGAGTTCTTTCTTAACCGTGAAGAAATCCTGCTGCTAGATATTACATGTACGGTCTCTCATCTGGCGGAAAAGGGATGAAAACTTTTCGAAGTTGACGTCGGTGCACAAATGAAATTGTTATTAGAAATGGACGGCGGTCGATGGTGATCGGTGGAGGCCGGTGGGTGGTGGTGACGCGGTCGGCGGTGGACAACAATGTTTGATGGTGATCGACGGTGGTCGGTGGTGGTTGACGTCAATCAACGGTGGTGGTCGGTGGTCAGCGGTGGTCGATGGCGATCAGCGGTGGTCAACAATGGTCAATGGCGGTCAATGTCAATCGGTGGGAATCGATGGTGTCACGAGTATTATTAGACTTCATCTCTTTCTCAAAGCTTCAAGTTCTTATTAAGCATAAACCTCTCGGAGTTACAACGTGGGTGCCTGGTAAAGGAATTGTTGTAAGAAGTGGGTAGTGCTAGATGGTGATCGATGGAGCCGGTAGGTGGTGATCGATGGCGTTCGGCGATGGAAAACTACGCTTGATGGTGATTGACGGTGGTCGATGGTGGCCAACGTCCATTCCGGCGGTAGTCGATGACGGTTGGTGCTGGTCAATGTCGTTCGGTGGGGATCGAAGATGTCGAGTTTACGGAAGCATTTCATTCTCGAAAACGAGTTAACAACGTGAAGAAATGCTTCTGCTTGGATATTACATATCGTTCTCTCATCCTGATGGGAAATGGATGAACACATTTCGGGATTCTGACGTGGGTGCACAATGAAATTGTTAAAAGAAATGGGCAACGATAGATGGTGATTAGTAGGGGACGATAGGCGGTGGTCGAAAGGTGGTCGAAGGTAGTCGGGTGGTGACGACGGTTGATAGTGATCTACGGTGGTCGATGGTGGCGACGTCGGTCATCGGTGGTCGGCAGGCATCGGCGATGGTTGATAGAGGTCGGCGGTGGTCCACGACGGTCGGTGGTGGTCAATGCGGTCGACGAGTTGACGGTGTTAGGAGTATTGAACTTGTTCTTTCTCGAAATTTTCAAGTTCTTTCTTAAGCATGAAATATATCTTTCTCCTCTGTTGTTTATTGCATAGTGTTCGGCTGCAGTTAATGCAAATATGAATCACTTTTATTGGACAGTCCGAAGAGCTTCAGTTGATAAAACATCATTTGATGGATATTTAAATGCTTTAATGATGTCAAAATTAAGTGCTTTTGGGCTCATTGGATTCATCTTGCTTAGACGTTTGATTCGACTATGAACTCACTGGATTTGACATCCTCTTGATCACTGAGTAATGTCGAAGACTTCCAAACATGGTTGATGGCTTGATCGAAGCTCGTTGGTTTAATTGGATCGATATTGTGCAGATTTAATTTTGTCTTGTGGCTTGTTTAGTTTGACAATAAATTTGTTGAAATCAAGCTTACGGATGATTAACATCAGAGTTTGAATATTTCTTATGTATATCAGTAGTGTTGTTGCCTCATATTTACGCACAGGAGCTCTTTGTTTCTAGGATCCTTCTTCTGAGGTTCTTTGTTGCGATGCACTTGAATGGGAGTTGTTTTTGAGACTTTCCACTTTTCTGTTTGCACGTATTTTGGATGTTTCGTGGCTACAGTATCTTTTTTGGGGTTATGTTTTGTTTAGGGTTTACTTGTCTTTTTAGTGATATTTTTTGTGGGAATTGTAATGTGGGAGGTAGAACCACAAGGGTGTCTCTTTTTTGTGTTTGTTTTTGTTCTCTTTATTACGTTATGAGACTCCTTTTACCTCCACTCTTGTGCCTTTTATTTTATATGTGCGTAGAGAATCGTGAGTGCATTATATATATATATATATATATATATATATATATATATATATATATATATAATCATTTAATATAGTATATATATAGTATATATATACTTATATATACTTAACGCCAACCTCTAATATATGAAATATGCTTAGCATAGAGGAACTGATGAATCCCCTCATACCCAAGTTAATAAATTTTCTGTTTATTATTTGATGGGCTGGTTGGACCCACCTCGTGCGAATGGCAAAATTTGGGAGTCTGTGTACATTCTATATATATATATATATATATATATATATATATATATATATATATATATATATATATATATATATATATATATATAAAGCTGATTTGGAAAGTAATTTAAGTATATTTAACTAATAATAATCGAAGAAGAGAATATGGCAAATTTTTTTTTTTAAGATGTTAAGGGTTGGAGCAAGATTTAAGAATTATTGTTTATATTAAAACATCATTTGAATCTAATTTATAATTTTCATTATATTTACTTTATTAATAGTTTTAATTGATTATAAATCTTTTAAATTTTTAAAAATACTACACATCAATATATATATATATATAATTGAGGTATTTCCGAACGAAAACAATAGAACACGAACGAAACAATCTTATTCTTTTAATTTCCGTTAAAAACTAATTAAGCAGCGAACGAAATTTATGAGAACTTCTTAAAAGGCGAACGCGAGCTGTTTTGACGGCACAAAGGACAAGAAAATTAATGCGAGAGGTAAATGAGGAAGGTGGAAGGGCAAAGGGCCGAAGCTAGAAGGTCACAGGCGGAAGCGGAAGACGAAATATAGAAGTCGGAAGAACATAATGAATGTAGATTTTATTTTTCTTTAAATCAAATTACTTTTAATGTTATACTATCTTATGCTATGCGTAAGTCGTAAATGGGAAAAGAATCGCGAAAACAAGGAGAGGAAAAAAATGGAGAGTGGAGCCCTTTGCTAAATGAATTTTTAATCTTAAGATCATGAAGAACGAGCAACATCTTTGAGTGTTGAGCCGGAACAATCGTCGTATCATGGCGCGAATGAGCGACGTGACTTAACATGTGGGGCGAAGAGGGAAAGTCATCTCCGTCTTTGTAGTAGGCGCATAATAAGGACATTTTGCCTTGCGGTGAATGTCATCACATCTTGAGTATTAGGCGAGCAGCGAGATCTGTTTTCGCATTGCATTGCGGAAAATTCACCCACAAATACGCATTATCGGGCGGCAAGCCAATCTTCTTTCAACGATGATATGCAAATCACATTCGACCCACGCTAAATATATGCGTCTTAAAAATTGATACGCCAACGTGGCCAAAAACTTGACCCATGATCCGCTGATGACAAATATAATAGTGTCTTTCGAATATGTAGTAGATAATAGCGGCTGGTAATATAAAATATAATTTATCAGAAATATTGTCTGTGGGGTAGCAGCGCGAGTATACGTATCGTATGAAGTAATATAGGGCTGAGCAAGACCACAGTGTCGATCACGAGGAGTGAGTTATGGATTTTTAAATATTTTAATTTTATTTTTAAGTATTTCTTTTATAATTATAAATTTGATATTTTAATTTACTGAATGCGATAATAGTAGTAATGAAATGATTGATGTAAATAACAATAAGAAAATAATTTTCTTCATTTCCCGGTGTCAGAAGATTTTTCTAAGATAATGATAATGATCGTGGAGAATATAAATTTATGGTATTGTGTGAATAGAACGTTACGTATTCTTTTTACACTTTGATCCGAGTGTAAAAGAACATTGGTTGGCACATAGATTAGGTGAATGTGTATTGTTAGTAGAATGAGTTAATCGACTCCTTTGGCCTACTAGATGTCAGGGTGGTATGGTCGGCCTCTTAGTGACCTTTCCTTACCATAAACCAATCCTTAAAATTTAGTACGTGTAAAACTTATCGTTCTTTATTATATAATATCTTCCTATTTATTTGCACTTAATGAATAACCCGCCTGAGGCACTTAAGAGCTGCGATGATTCATGTGATATCTACTAGTAAAGTTCATCTCCTTCTAGTGTAAAACTCTTCAACAGATTTTAACAATTTAAATGAACGTTTAAATAATAAATTAAGATACGAGTATTAATATCATCACAATGTTTTAAAATATAAATAGTTTTTAATTCTCGACGAATTTTATATTATCTTATTTATGTTTTCATAATTGAAAGGAGAAAGTAAACTAACTACTCGTAACACATTGAATTTAAACAACAGCAATGATAATGAAGCTTTGAATAAAATTACAAATCTTTTATCTCGAGTGTTTCTCTGCGAATATACGAATTTTAAGTGAAAGCAGATAAGCTTTAGCTTTTGACTCTTTAAACTCTCGATACAAATACAAATAAAATAACTAACTAATTTATGAAGGATAGTAAATGTGACTCTAAAGTATCTCTCCCAATTCTCTCCTACAGATGAGGCTGCAGATAGGGGCCATTTTACCGAAGGAGTACCTCTTTGTTATAGGCTTCGGGGTTGAGGGCACCTCTTGAAATGTGATACATTCAATGAATCTTCTAGAAGGTGTATGCGGCGCCTAGGCGCGAGAATGCGGCCCCTAGGCGCCAAAATCTGCATCGAGTTCTTTGCCTCTTAACTTTGGATAGCACTTCTTCACGATTAAATCATTTCAGCGTCCGAATACATTGTGTCACATGTTCTATAAACCGAACAGCTGCTAGTCTTCAGAAGGTCTGATAATCGTTAACACCGTCAAAATAACCGTCAAAATTCGTCGAAATCTTGATAGATCCCGTATCGGTGACACAGCGCTTAGGCTCGGGATGCAGCACAGGCCTTAGGACCAATATTTTGACAATTTTGCCATTTGACTCCATTTTTACTCTTTTTTTCTCCTTTTTAACTTTTTCCTTCTTGAACATTTTTATCGCACATATCCAAAAACACAAAAATACCTTTCGTTAAAGCATAATATCCTTACAAATTTGATAAAAATCGAACGCCAAAGTAATTTTTTCATGGATCACATTCCGAGAAGATTCTCGTGTCGCTCTCTGAAGTTGAAGGTGATGAATAAATTTTGTAGTTTTCTGCTACACATTGAGAGAAAGATGTTCATGCTTATCTGATGGCAATATTTGAAGAACATCATCCTCTTGAAGATAAGTGGCTGCAAATATTTTGAAGAGCCATGCTGCATCATTTGAAGATGAGTCGACCTCTTGTAGCCTTTGTCTGGAGTTCTTGTTGATCTTTATGGTCTTTTTAATCATCTGATGTGACATTAATGATGATAATGTATTTCTTTGTTGCTTCTGAGGTTGTTGTGGCTTCTTAATCATGTAATTAATGTTAACACACACACTTTATAAAATAGAAAATTACCTACCTTTTGAGATTCGTAAACACGAGTTCTCCTCTCAGACCATGCCTTATGTGAGCTTGAAATGAACATATTCCTTCTAAGGCTTGTAGCATTTTGAGGTTTTTGATGTACCTGTGCCTTCTGAGACTTATAGCCTTCTGAGGTCTTTAAAATACTAGTGCTTTCTAAGGCTTATAGACTTTTGAATTCTTTGAGTGGAGACCATATCATTTTTGCCTGCGTGGATCCTTAGTGAGGAACATGCATGTCTGCTTTCATGGCTGTGCCTTTAGGCTCGTCTTCCAGAGGCATGGTAACTACATATTAAGTCTTGCCTTCTGGGCTCGACCCCATGGGTGAATCTTCAGTAGAGTCTTCTTATTTGGGCTTGACTTCCAAGCGTACCAAATCTTTCCATAGAGTATTGCCACTTGGGCTTGAATTCAAGGGGTATGGTAGTTTCTCATTGAGTCTTGCCTCTTGAACTTGACTTTCAGGAGTATCATATCTTTTTATCGAGTCTTGCATCTTGGGCTTGACTTCCAAAGGTTAGGATGGAGACCTTGTTATTGCTTTCCCTCTAGGGACTTTCTGCACACAAAATCTTTCATGAGAGGATAAGAAATTTTCCTTTGAATGACATTTTTTAATGTAACATGAAAATTCATGCTAAAATAAAATTTGGAGTTTTTATACTAGTATTTTACTCAAATAAGATAATTTTTACTTCTCATTCGATAACTCCGATGATTTTTTATTAGTTCTCATCACCTCCTTCTAAGTAGCAACTCGGGTCACCTTGGCGTACCAGAAGTTTAATTTCTTCTTTTAATTGAAAATATCTTTTTTTTTTAATTTTCTTTTGGTTGGTGGAAATGATAATACGAAGATTGATCTCCACCAACTTTGTTTTTCAATGACTTTGACCACTTGATGACCTCTTCATCCTTGATATTCATTAGGATGTTGACATGTGACGTGTTAAGAGGCTTGTATTCTTTTTCTGATCATGGCTTCAGATTCCTCGATAGTTTGGTATTTTTTCTTTGTGAGATTTAGTGATATCCTCGGTCATTGTTCTTTGCAACATACGATGGCAGATTGATTCTTGCGTGAACTAACAATCTCATTTGAAAAAATTTGAGCTGCGACATGATGAACAAAATTGACATCATCAGTGATGAGTAGAAAGGTCCTGGTGAGCTGCTCCAACGATTTTGGATCCACTCTGTGAACTTCGATTGAAACACAGAAAATGACATTCCTTAAAAATTCTCCTTATTCGACAACCCGATAAGTGGGATGCAGATGCATATTGTCCATCTACTTCTTGTAATTGTATACGATAGTCGACAAGCTCATTAAAGGAGTTGATGGAGCCCCCAAGGAGGCACTAGTACCATGTGCGAGCTTAACTTTTAGTTGTAGAACAACGACGGAAGGAAATCACATCGGATGCCTGATAGATGTGCATGATAGTTTAATAATTAAATTCGACGTGCTCGTATTGGTCAGTTACCCCTTCATAGGCATTGATATTCAGGTATTTAAAGCCTGTTGGGATAGGTTGTCCGAGAACCGCTTCAGCCAATAGAGATAATTCTTGGAAGTTGTAGAGTCCAAGAAAGCGATCCATAGGGAATTCTTCCTAAACTAGGCGTTGTAGCTCATCATGGATGATATCAGCAGAAAAGACAGTAAGGCGGATCAGTGCCAGATGAGATGCATGAGGTGGATTAGTAGAACTTGTAATGTCGAAGATATTGATGTCACAATTGGCGGAAATTTGGTTTCTCAGCAGGAGTGAACCAGGTGAGTAGGGTATTTTTGTTGGATGTTGAATTGGTGGTAAGTAAGCTCCATTAGGGTGCATAGGCATCAATTGTCGTACGAGCTGGAGGATCTTGTGTTAGGACTCCTTCATTATGTGAACTCGGTCTTCTAGAGAAGGACCAGAGGCACCTTCACTCTTAGGGCAACGACTTCCAAAGTGGGAGGATGCAGAGGCTTAACGCCCTTGACTCCGTGACTGTCTTCTAGAATTATGAGTGTTGGAGCGAGATGTTTCATTGTTGCAAGTGTTGCGCTTGTTGGCCATGCAAAAAATCTTGCAAGTACTTTGGTGGTGAGAATCCTCTTTACCAGCAATGGCCTTGAGCGGTCGCTGGTATGATTATTGTATTAGCATTGTACGAATATTGACCACGAGCTGAAATAACTAATGACCTGTAAGTTTTTATGTGGAAAACCGAAAGGGGGAAAAAAACCATGGAGATTTGCTTTGAGTGAAAAAATTCAGCTATGGAGCGGATATTACATGTACGGTCCTCTTCCCACATGCGAGAAATGGATAGACACTCTTGAAGTTACGAAACCGGTGTACGAATGAAACATTTGTAGAGTGGGCGGCAATCGAGGACGATCAGTGGAGGCCGGCATGTGGTGGTCGACGGCGGTTGGCTGTGATCAATGACAATCAGTAATGGTCAACGATGGTCGATGTCGATCAATGGCGGTCGCGGTGGTCGATGCCGGTCGACGGTGTTTGATGGCGATCAGCAGTGGTCGGTGATGGTTGACAGCGATTGGCGGTGGTCAATGGTGGTTGATGGCGATCAATGATGACAGGATGGTGTAGAACTTCAGGTCCTTCTTAAACTTTTAAGTTCTTTCTCAAGCCTCACCCACCCCCTCTTAGAGGGGTGGAGATATATTTATACTGTAGGGTGCAATTAATGCAGCAATATTAACCACTTTGATTGGGCGGTCCAGAAAGTTTCTTTTGATTAAACAACATTTGATGGACATTTGAGTGCCTTTATGAGGTCGAGATTGAGCGATCTTGAAGACTTCCAAATGTGTTCGGAAGACTTCCAAATATGGTTTGATGGCTTCATCTGGGCTCGATTTCGTTCAGAATAGATTAATGTTGGTACCATTGTCCCCGTCTTGTGAAACTGATTAGTTTGACTATAAATTTGTTAAAATTAGACTTTTGAATGATTCATTCTCAATTTGAATATTTTTTACTTTAAAGTGTCTAGCAGAGATGCTATTCGTATTTGGAGATTTGTCTTAGAAACGATGGAAATTTATTGAGGGCATATCAAGTCTCATTTGAGCATTATAGGGCCATATTTGTGTGGCCCTCGTGGCATGTGGGAGCTGGCTCACGAGCTAAACTCAATCCCATTCAATTCAAAAATCGAGTAAACAAATGAGCAATGTTGGGCTTATTTACACCTCTATACCAACAGCACAAAACTGTAAGGTTATTAGGCTAAAACTCTAAAAGTGGATATCTATACGTGAGAACTTCTGATATTTCGTGTAGTACTTTAGGTTTTACATAACGTAAATTCGTAAGAATTTTTTTGGCTTGTATGTAATTTTTATACCACATTTTAATATATTCTATTTTGTCGGATTATAATTTGTTGCGTGCATATTAAGATGCTTTTTAATATCCAATTAAGAAAATTGAATTTAATTATTAAATGCAAATAAGCAAAGAAATTATTACAGCTAAAAAAGGTAAATTTTAATGGAACACAAACCCTCCCCTTCCTCACGCAATTTTTATATATAACTAAGGAGCCTCCATTGTTAATCTGTTCAATCTAGAGAGCTAAGAAGACGGGAAGGCAAAGGGAGGAGGCTGGAGGAGTGGTTTCTAGATTTTGCCATATAATATGCAGAGGGGCGGTTTCCTGACGGCTTTCTCCTCTCAGGCGAGGAAAGTACGGCTCCTCCTTCTCTGGGTTCGCCGCAGGCGACCTTGAGAGCCGATGCCCTTCACGGGAAGAACAATGCCACCTACCCAAATTACCCCCGTTCGACTACTCCCTCTCCCTACAATGGCCCGCGGACGGCTGAGATTCTCCGAAAGCGCTCCGAGTTCCTTAACCCCTCTCTCTTCCATTTATGCAAAAAATCCCGTACGCTCCTTTTCTCTTTGGTTGTAGTCATTATATTGGATTCAAATTTCAGTTATTTTCATTGATCGATTGTGTCCCTAGCTTATACTTTTAAAAGTTTGATTACTTCTCTTTTCTTGTTCTGTCTTTAGCTCCCTCTGAACTTGATCGCGTTAAAAACAGTGATAAATTGCTTTTATTTCTGAGTTGTGCTCTTGATCTTCCTATCATAGAAATTCGATTTGGTGATTGCACTTTTTAGGTTATAAATGACAATGACTCGCCGAATCTTGTTACGAAGGAATATACAGATGTCTCTTCTCATTGACTTATTAGTGATCTTCGTCAAGATCCTGGTCTTCAAAAAATATTTAGTGATTTTATTAGGTATCTGGCGGTAGATTTTTGGTTTTTTTTTTTTTTTTTTTTTGCTTCATCCTTCGAATAAAGCAAGCTTTTATGTTATTCCAAATCATAATACTGCTAATGAAATCTAAAATTTAATTATTTTTAATAAATTTTTTCCAGATTAAATATAACTAAATCGGCTTCATAAACTCTATTTTACGTTAGTTTTAATCTGTACTTTATTAAACAGCATCTTAATTCGTTAATGATGCGGATAAATGCATTAGAAAGTTGAGAGGATGAGTCAGGATTTGACGTTTTGTCAGGAAAGTTTTCTTGGGACTAAGCGTGTCTATATTTAAAAAATAATAACGCAGTGACGCTCTACCTGACGTGGAATAAATGTTGCAGCTTTGATTGAATACCTAATACAATGTAGAGAACATTACGATGATCGATTTTTACTGAGATAGATAAGTGAGCATTAGAAGGCGACAGCCAACGTGGTCCCAGTGTAAATTTTGCTCGGAAATGATGTTGGGAAATTATTGAATGATTATTATACACAACAAATTTTGCTTCCAAAAAAGCGAAACAATCCCAAAACAACTTTATAATTTCTTTGGTTAAAAAAGTGTTTTTTTGTCATTTCACAGTATTCTAGTTTTATAAGTACACCGCTAAAGTGGCCTGATAGGAGTAGAAATTTTCATGGAAATGATGCATACGGCTTTTGAATGAAGATTATATGCCATCAATTTTTCTTCAAAAAATGAAAAAACAATTAAAACACTATTTAATTCTTTAGGTTAAAAAATGTGTTTTTTTATTTTACTGTAGCATTTTTATCATTAAAATTGTGTCTACTTTGATCATATGGATAGAAAATATATTTCGAAAAATAATTATTTTATTTTATTCTCTTGGATTGGTAAGTATTGAGGAAAAAATTTGATGTAAGTGGGATTAGAATCTATGTTTTTGACAACAACTTAGAATTTTCTATCAAGTTACTAACATAATAAATAGTTATCTTTTTATCATTTGGTTGAACATAAATAAATGTCAAAAAGATTTTTTACACTCTCGAAATTCTTTAAATATAAATATTTTCTTACCTCACATTAAAATAGGGCTTATGTGGTTTCATGTAGATAAAAAACATGTTTTGAAATGTAGGAGTTTCATTTTTTACTTCTTTTGCCGTATGGAAATTAAAATCATTGCATTCTATAAAAATTTCAGGTTTTTGGAGCTTTAAACCATTTCCAATCTCAAGCTACACACAACAATCTAATAATAGAATTAGCAAATTCTCTTGTTTCTTAAGAACATGTTTTCAAATTTAAGCAACCATAGCCTGCAGTAAAACCTAGGAATAGAATTTGTAGGGGGATGAACCTGTGAACACAAAACCTATGATTTTGATGAGGGTGCTGAGGCAGAGGTGGCTTCAAGGGTTTGTGGTTGATTGTGTACTAAAGTGGGAATGGAGGCTAGACTAAGGTTTTGGGGATGGGAAAAATTTACTGCTTCAGAGATTCATATGGTGCAGCCACTAAGCTGTTAGCGAACTGCAACAACAACAGCAACAACAACAGCAGCAACAATAAACCTTTATCCCACTAAGTTGGGTTAGCTAAGCAGATCATTTTTCCACCATGTGTCCCATTGAGTGTCAAATTTTTATTTAACATTAATAAATTGAGATCATTTTCATACAACATGCCTAAGTCTTTTTAAGTCTATCTCTACCTTTCTTAACACAAGTCAGAATCTAAATTTCTATGGAATTGTCCCAGCAAAACTATCTTAGTCAGGCATAAGCAAGCGTACATCGATTCAAATCAATTGATTAAAGCAGCTTGATTGGAAAAAAAATTAAATTCAAATGGAAGGTGCTGCCTACCTAATTGCATGGAAAAAATTGTTACAACCACTTCTTAAAATCTGGAGATATAATCTTGAATCCTTGACTTGTGAAAGTTGTCCTGAATTGTGAAATTTGAATCGTGAATTGATGAGAATAGGCTGGCCAACCTGGATTTCAAACCAATAGGGTTGACCAAAGCAATACGACTCCCTTATAACTAAGGGAAAAAATTGAATTTTGGAAATAAAATGTTTCCTTCTTAATGTTTATATTTTATGCTCAAGTTTTTCTAGAGTAGATCTCTGTCTCAGTCATTCTGCTGTGTTACAGTTGAATGTTGTTGATGGGAAGATGCAGTACCTGTTTGATGAGGATGGCAGGCGTTATCTTGACGCTTTTGGTGGAATTGCCACTGTGTGTTGTGGACATTGTCATCCAGAGGTGGTCGATGTTATTGTCAACCAGATCAAACTGATTCAACATTCTACTTGTTTTATATCTAAATCACGCCATTGCAGATTTTGCAGAAACTTTGGCTTCCAAGATGCCTAGTGATCTCCAAGGCATGCATTATCCATTAGATATATGTGTTGCTGAAATATTTTAAATGCTTTTGATCAGCTTTTGTAGTCCAATTTCTTATACTTCTTACTTTTTGTGTAGGTTGTATTTTTCACAAATTCTGGCACAGAAGCAAATGAGCTTGCCTTGATGATTGCCCGACTGTATACCGGTTGTCATGATATTATATCAATCAGAAATGCGTACCATGGAAATGCTGCTGGAACAATGGGAGCCACTGCTCAATCAATTTGGAAGTACAATATTGTACAGGTATATATTTATTTTATTAGATCAGAAGAAGAACTGCATATCATCCTCAATAAGCATTAAAATCTCAGTTGGAATGGAATGGAAATCTCTTAAATAAAAGAAAAATTACAATTATCATATTTAATTTGTCAATTTCTCAAATTGAATGGCATTACTTACTTTATTGAATTTGTGGCATTACCATGTGATTACTTTGTCAATGATTGAATGATTACCTAAATTTTCCATTAATTTTTGGTAGTTGCAATTTACAATTCTATATTGCCATTCTTCTTGCTTATTGGAAGGATATACAGTAAAGGCCATTCTGAATGGTGTATTTTTTGCCAATCAAATTTTAACAAAATATAATTACTGGTAATAAGTTGATTCAACATGTCTGAGCTTTATTGATCTGTTTGCATTTTTATTTCTGCATTTAACAGAGTGGAGTACATCATGCGTCGAATCCCGACCAATATAGAGGTGTCTTTGGTTCTAATGGTGAAAAATATGCCAAAGACGTTCAAGAAATTATTGACTTTGGAACTTCTGGACAGATTGCAACATTTCTGAAGCAATTCAGGTTTTACTTTTTCATAACAAATTTAGCAATCATTAACCATTTGCATCTATATTATCCAAAATTAAATTTGCATTTTTTAACTTCTCTTTCTATTATCGAATGGAGATCATAATTTGCATTTTATGTTGCTTACTTTCTCTATTGAGTAGAAAAGAAACTTTAATAATTATATCGGTTGATGGGTATATAACATTTTGTTTCCTTAAAACATCCAGTGATTTTCTTGCCAAGTTCCACTCCTAAATTACTTTTAATTTTTTTTTTACCCCTTGAGTAGGAGTTGGTGGTATAATGGAACTAGCGCCTGGTTGTTGCCGTCTGTATATAAGATAATTAGAGAAGCTGGGGGCCTGTGCATAGCTGATGAGGTTCAGTAGGATTTGGTCGAACTGGAAGCCATTTTTGGGGGTTTGAAGGCCATGGAGTTATTCCTGATATAGTGACTATGGCTAAGGTGAAGTATAAGCACTTTTTTCTTATATTATCAAGAAACTGTCTTCTTTATATTGGCATGCATCATTCATGAACTCATTCAATATATATCATTGATATAAAAATTAGAGATGGATTTTTACACTCTTTAGAGTAAAATTATTATTTTCCTCTTAGATTTACATGTTTTTACTAGTCAAATGCACAAGATAAAAAACTTCTATTCAATTTAACATAACTAAAACTAGAAGCATACATTGGTTTCCGACTTTTTAAACTATTTGATCATCAATTATTAACTTCAATAACTTTTAATGATCAAATATGAAGTAGGATCTAGAGTTCAGGGTAATCATGTTAGAATTTATTGTGACATAATTGTCTTATATTTGAATCGATGGACTGTTGATTATATTTAAAATGTATTTGATCATTTTGATTGGCGAAGTACATGGGTGATGCTACTTTCTAATCTTTCTCTTTGTTTGTTTACTTTTTTTATCCTTGTTTTTCCTGCATTTTTCAAAAATGGATAAATTATCCACGAAGCTGATGAGATTTGTCCCCTTGTTTCTTTTTCATATTGTAGATCATTCAAATAGTTTGACCTACCATTGAAGATTATTGAAAATAGTAGATACAAAAACATTCTTAGGAGAATATTCATCTACCTTGTAGAAGGAGAAATATTCATCTCACGTACATAGAAAAATATTATTCCATAGGATAAAAATATTTTGCAGTGTTGATTTTTTTAGAACTTTTAACCAATTTACTATTTGTGGTTGAATCTAGCATTGTGCTGTAGTAAATATTGCTTTTTTATTGACATGTTCATTTTTATGGTCATCAGGGTATTGGTAATGGGATACCTATTGGGGCAGTTGTTACCACTCCACAGATTGCTGAGGTCTTGACCAGGCGAAATTACTTTAATACATTCGGTGGAAATCCTGTTTGTACTGCTGCAGGACATGCTGTTGTAAGAGTGATAGAGAAAGAAAACTTCAAAAGTGCATTTGTTGTGGGGATCTTACCTGAAGGACCGACTCAAAGAGTTACAGCAAAAGCATGAAAGTAGGCTTTGTTCTACTAGAAACTTTAAACCTTTTCCTCTTGATGCATCTTCTTCATTCTAATCTTATAGGATTCGCTTCTTTCAGCTTCATTTTATTGCATCGCTTCTTAAACTAACTCTGCTTCAAGCTTCATCATTTGGCAAACCATTAGGAACCATGAACATGAACTACTGATTAATATTTTGATTTTGTGTCGTAAAACATGCATGCTTGTAGAACAATGGCCAGGATTACATGCTAATAATAAGAACTCATTCTCTTGTGAAATCTTTATTTGTTATTCAAGAAGTCACCTTGTAGAGCGCAGAATTATAAGCATGTGTTCTCTTTTGTGGTTTGATTCATCATCACTGTTATGGAATTTTACTTTTACATATTGTTAGATATAATTCTGTGCTCTATAAGGTGTCTTCATGCATAATTACAAATATAGATTTCACAAGACAATGAGTTCATATAATTAGCATGTAATTGTGGCCATTGTGCTACAAACTTGCATCTTTAAATGCTCAACAATCGAAATATAAATCAAATAATTCATGCCCATGGTTCCTATTTGTTTGCCAAATTATTAAGCTTGAAGCTGAGATAGCTTAAGAAGACAGCTTATATTGTGCGGAATTATAAGCATATGTTCTCTGTTGTGATTTGAATCGTCATTACTGTTATGGAATTTTGGATTTTATGTATTGCCAGATATAATTGA
Organism: Papilionanthe hookeriana x Papilionanthe teres; assembly: GCA_022702705.1. Lineage (NCBI taxonomy): Eukaryota > Viridiplantae > Streptophyta > Magnoliopsida > Asparagales > Orchidaceae > Papilionanthe > Papilionanthe hookeriana x Papilionanthe teres. The sequence continues at coordinate 82,141 of JAKZJZ010000081.1, forward strand.
AGCTTCGGTTTTTACTTTTGCAGTCATTGGTGATGTAAGAGGAAGGGGCTTGATGCTTGGCGTTGAGTTGGTGACAGATCATGAGAAAACTCCAGCAAGGCTGAGATATTGCAAATTTTGGATCATATGAAAGGTTACCATCCTCCACAGCTCTGTTACTTTCAGATGGAATCTTGAAGAACTCGTTGATTTACTATTATTTAAAATATCTTTAATGTTATGCTAGTTGTTTTTCATGTTTACTTAAGTGCTGGCCTTTTCTAGTTATCATGTTAAAGCTTGGGACAAGGCTTGTCTCATTAGAAAAAAATAGAAGAACCACATTAGTAGAGGGTTGGTTAATCCCTATTACAGGATAACAAATAAAAAGCATTACAAAAAACCTAATAAACTGGTATTAGTTCATCCAGCTGTTAATGCAACCGGATCAATAAGAACAAATTCAAGTGGATTTTTTGTCAGCTGTTAATTCATCCTTGAAATTTGAAGTGGTACCCTTTCTCTTGACATCCTCAGCCACAAATTTACAACAAAAATGTCATCGAACTGTAATGCCATTCACTTCTACAAGCACCCTTGGAAATAATATTGTTTCATTTTGAACAAATAACTTTGGTGAAGTAGTCATATTTGCCCATCAGAATGTGAAGAAATACGGGCATCACCAACTGGCATCACCAAAAGGCATGTGAAACAGAGAAGTTAACTGATCCTTCCTGAAATACCAAGACATATTGATAAATATAAGGTGGCAGTTATTCTATTCCTCAATGTCATGATAGATACAAGGCGTAGAATCTAAAAATCTTTAGGATAAAAGAGATAACAAAGCACTAAGACAACAGTGGATATGGCAAGGAAACAAAACACAAGCACACATAATATTTATGTCGTTCAATAACACCCTCCCATTGCATCCACATGAAGATCAAAATAGTCTGAAAAATTTTAAAAGAAGTACACCGAGGATTTCTTTTTGTACCTAAACTTTGAGTTAAGATATTGCAAAAAAATTTCTTCTCTTATCATGAAAAAAAGGACTTGTTACTGAAATATAGATTGAAGAAAGACATGATGTTTTTCAAAATGTCCTTATTAGAAGTCTATGTCTCATAGAGATTCGGAACACCAGCCTCAGTCTACTTTTTATTGTCACAAAGTACACAGAGTAAGCTCTTAAGATTTTCTGTAGAAGAATAGATATTGTTGATAATCAACAATGCTTTTTCTATTAATGGAAGGCTTAGTAACAAGTGAATTAGAATCACTACCTTTCATGTTAGACACTTCTTCACTGATCTTTGCTAGCAATTAATTTTTTATTTTTAAATTTATGTACTTGCTGCTGAAGATTGACTTGCTGTAATAATCTTTATTTTGAACTTAAAGAGCACTTTACCATGTAACAGAAATGGGCGTGTTAATTGGAAAGGGTGGCTATTATGGGAATGTTTTTAGAATAACACCTCCTCTCTGCTTCTGCAAGAAGATGCAGGTGAGTGTTCGCTGCATTTAATGCAATGTCTTTTATGTTATACAGAGAATTTTGCTGATCAAAAGTATTGAAATTGTTTACCAATTTTCTTCTACATCTGCAGACTTTCTGGTAGATGTGATGGACATCGCCATTTCGAAGCTTTGAAGCCTCTTTCCGCATGAAATCTGACCGAATAAGTGGATGCATTTTTTATACCATTTTCGTGTACATTCCTCGCATTGTAAAATATAGGTATTCTGTGGCATGGGCCTCTTATTTTGTATGGCAAATATTCGCTTAATTATTGAATTATGCTTCTCCCCTCTCTCTCCCTCTCTCTCCCTATGTCTCCCCTTAATTTTGATTCGGCTTTCCTTTTTATTTGCTTTATATAACGCTGCTCCCCAGGTGGAATTTGTTTGAAATGTTTTATCCTGCTCAAATTAATTCATCCATACTTTTTCCGAAAACTTGCTTTTTGACAGTTATCTGAAATAACAGTTGCGAGATGCAAAAATGGGAATCCAGCAGCTCTTGGGAAGAAGATTGTAGTTAAGTTTATGTCTCCTCATCAATATAGTAAAATTGTGGTGTGGTTTGCTGATCTGTAGTAGTAGTGTTAACTTAAAACGCATCATGTTTAGAAACAGTTTTGCATTCATGCAAATATATTACGATACACCTAAACCAACAACATAGTGAATTGTGGGACAATGCAGATACCGGAAGATCTGTACCTTCCAAATGAGGCCGCCTTTTATTGTTGTGAGTAGATAACTTGAAAACATCGACATCAGCTCTGTGTTGATTTTCATTCAAGCTTTTCAAAATTTTCATATGTTCCTTATCATTTTTATTTTCATCCTTGTAGTCTGCACAAGAAAAATGATTTGTAGCAATTTCTTCTCTTGGTTTGAAACCAGGAGGATATCCATATAATTTTATAACATCGAATCTATTTTAAGCCTGTTGTAATTATAATGTGTGCAATGTGGTCGATCTTTTCTGAAACTGTTGGAGTTCGGCTGATTTTGGTTATGTGGCTAATATTTGATACATTTTCATTTTCAATAGCAATATCCCACATCACTTGCTATATCATTCTTGGAATTTTGGAGACTAATAATGCTCTATCGTTCTCTTTGTGAGGAAAAAATATTACGTGATTTCCTTTTGTCATTACGTGCGAATCCCGTCAGATAATACGTATAGAAAAAAAATCGAATAACGTAGAATATTATTATCAGTGTCTCGAGCAATAACATGTCTGTGGTCTGTGAATAACTCACGAATAACCACAGTGGAATATTACCGTGTTATTACATATATTTTTTAACTGGCGCGCATTCGGGTAGGCGCGTCTCTTGGACTCAGCACGTGGCTACGTGCGGAGTCTGTGTAACTATTTTCTCTCTGAAGACCAGAGAAAACACGCTGATATAGATTGCATTGGTTTCATTTATAACATCTTGAACAAATGAATCGTTTAAACTGTCAAAGAAAGAAATGATAATATTCATTCTGATAATAATCATTGGGATGCTTTCTTAACCCATCCATAATTGTAGTTGCCGCAATAACACTTTGGTTGTAATTCTTAATTTCTCCTAGATTGTATTATATTTGGTGAAATGAACACCAACACAATGGTGTTATAGCTTGAGATCAAGTAATTTGTACCTCAAATGAAATATCTTTAGCACATTTCTCTTTTCAAATAAGTCATTAAGATTTGACCAAATTTCTTGACCCATTTCGAGTTAACCAGCACTGGCAGAAATTTCTTTGGTTATTAAGTTCAGGTTCCAAGAAATTATGACATTATTATTCATTATCCAAGCATTCAAGGTATCAGTATTACTATCATCAGTTTTTGTTATTGAGCCATCGAAGAAGCCGTTTATTCTTCACCAATAAAGCAATTCTCATTGCTCTGCTCCTGTACGTAAGTGTACCTATCAGAATTTGAGAAATTCGGTTGTATCTCCACTATTAGGATGGTGAAGATAATAGGGTCATCGATGCTCGTCTTGAGAGTTTCCAACGCGGTCACAAAACCATGTTTCATATTGCATAAACGGGAACCCAAGCAGCTCTCGTGTTAAAGATTGGAGTGAAGTTTGTCTCCTTGCCAATTTGCCAAAGTGGTGGTTTTTTACCTCATCTTTGATGAGGTATTTCCTACTCTCTCCTTAGAATCTAGGGTCTAGTCTTAGGTTCTACCTTTTTGACTCTCTTAGTAAACTAGTACCGGTCCTACACCATTTAGAAATTTAAGCCTCGTTACTACTTCAAGTCTCATATAGGCGCTCTCGAATTCTCGACATATCGCTGAGTTGATTAGTATTGACATATGAAACTCAAGTTGAGTTCCCAAGAGAATAGGAATGACCATAGGGAAAACCCTTTAGTGACTCGAACAGCCCTTGAACGGCGCGATTCTTAGCAGCTAGCTAAATCACGCATGATATTATTTGAATTAACACGACCGTGATGAGCATCAGAACTGACCCGGATGGCGAAACATAACAACGGACGCTGTCAGAAACGTCTCTTTTGTTAGGAAGAACTAACATATTCTTATGGTTTCGCGTGTGAGCATTGCGATGAACAATTGATAGGAATTAGTTCGGGCTCAAACCAAGTTCAATTTGGGCTGGACACGGGCTAAACACGGGTCAATTATACCAGGTCGAGCTGAAAACACAATTCGTGATTTAAAATTTCAAATTTCAAAATAAACTGTCAAATATTATTTTATTGGAGCATTATGACATTCCAATTATGTATGAGACATACATGAAAAGTAATTAATCTCCCGCCCATGTCCCATAAACAGACACATTCAAAAATTGGCTCTATAATTCGGCTGCTCCTCCTTCCATGCATTTGGCACCATCTCTCGCTCACTCCCCCCCTCTCTCCGCTCGCCTCCGTCTCGGGATGGAGATCCCTCTCTCCACAGATTCTTCCTCTCACACTAAAACCTCGCTTGCCTCCTCTCCTCAAATCGAAAAGGACTGAAACCCTGTCTGCCCCTCCTCTTGCTCTGGCTCGGGGGCTGCGTACTCGCGCCGCCCACTCGCCGAAGCCCTCGACTCCTTGCTCAGAAGCCCCACTCGCCTCTCTGCACCTAGGCTGTCAAAAAAGCTCGTTGTTCGCGAACGGTGTGTTTGGTTCGTGAGGAGATCGTGTTCGATTCGTTCGATAAGTAAACGAGATGAACACGAAACGATTTTTTTTTTCGTTCGTTAAGTTAAATGAAATAAACGAGCGCGGTGAAGCGTTCGTTCGTGTTAATCGTTATTATTTGAAATATAAAGAATTTAAAATAATTATATATAATAAAATTTATGATATTTTAAAAAATTATATTTTATAAATTATAATATATAATAAATTAATAATAATAATATATTAATATACTATATTAGTAATATTCTAATATAGATATTATATATCATATAATATAAGTTATATAATTAATATAATATATTATTTACATATATTAATATTAGGGCTGTCAAGCTTGGCTCGTCGTTCGCAAACTGACTCGTGTTGACTCGTTCGTTAAGGAAATGAGCAAGCAGGTATTTCACGAACGATTTCGACAGAACGCTAACAAATTAAATTTCGTACAGGCTTCGAACACGAACACAAGCTCTATTTATTCATGTTCGGTTTGTTTACACCCCTACCTGCACCGAAGCCTCTCACCCATCCCCTGCACTTGAATACCGTACTCCCTGCTCACCTCTCCCTCTCGTTGGATTCCTCCTCGCCGTTCGAACCATCCCTTGGCCAGCTGAGCCCTCTCCTAGCCAGTAAACAATGCTAGCCTAGCACTTCTTTCCCCTTTCCATCCAAACATTTGGAAGTATAACTTCTTTCTCCCTGGATCTTACAGGGTTGATTTGTGAATTCTTTTTTGTTTGTCGTACTTTATACAATGATGATGGTTTCTTTCATTTAGCAATTTGTAAAGCTGGGAAAATTTTGGCGCATTGTCTTTTAAAATCTGAAAGTTTCATATGATTGGCTATGAGGATGGGAGGGATATCTTGAATTTGGATCTAAAGTCACTATTATTGTACCCTTGATTGTTTTAAATTGAGCTTTGCTGTTAGTTTTCTCTTGTGAAAAATACAGGAAGAGTTATTTGAAATACATTTTCCTATGTCTAATTGATTATCTGCCTTTACATTTGGTTCTGGTTGTGGAGAAAGGCTTGGATTTGGGATATCATGGAGAGAAGAAATATCAAGTGGAATTATGTTTTTATTTAATGATATGATTCATGTGTAGCTAACATATCTTTCATCTGTTTATTCACACTATAAAAGTTTTTTTAAAGAGAGGAAGCCTACGTATACTCTTGTTTGATATTAAGAATTCTTATGTATAACACCAAAGCTTCAACATTTACATGCATACCGCTCAATTGCCACATATTTACATATCCAACACCTAAACATTAATTCTTACACACATACCAATGCAGTTATTTCCTTTGCGATATGATAAATTGGATGGTATATATCTTAAGGGCTATATATGTAAATGCTTAAGAGTCGTCGGGTTGTATGTGAATGTCTTCTCGAATGTAATTGAGGGTATTATTTTTAATGGGATGTTAAGGTGGATTGGTTTTCGTAATTGCTGTCTTTGCACCATATATTTGCCAATTTCAAGAAATGTTTAAATACAGATTTTCTACCCTTTAAATGTTGCTTTTGGGCGAATATAAATGTTGTTTGGAGTTGTAAGAGTACTGCAGGGTGCTTTAGAAGTGCTGTTTGGAGTTGTTGAGTGTTGGTTGGAGTTATAACAGTGTTGGTTGGAGTTGTTAAGGGATGTTTGGAGTTACAAAAGTGCAGTTTGGAGTTAAGTGTTGTTCAGAGATTAAAAGTGCTGTTTTTGGAGTCTTTTAAGGTGTCGATTTGGGTTGGTTTATGCACTGCTTTTGGAGCCATTTTAGGTGTTGTTTTGGGCTAATTTATGCACTTTTTTTTTGAAGCCATTTTAAGTGCTGATTTGGGCTATTTTATGCACTATTTTTTTGAGTCATTTTAGGTATCTATTTCGGCTCGTTTATGCATTATTTCTGGAGTCATTTCGGGTGCCAATTTGGTCTGGTTTATGCAATGTTTTTGGATCCATTTTGGGGTGCCAATTTGGGCTAGTTTACTCACTGTTTTGGAGCCATTTTATGTGTCGATTTGGGGTGGTTTATGCATTGTTTTTGGAGCCATTTTAGGTGCCAATTTGAGCTGGTTTATGCATTGTTTTGGAACCATTCGGTTGCTGATATGGGCTGGTTTATGCAATATTTTTGGTGCCATTTCGAGTAACGATTTGGGTTGATTTATGCACTATTTTTGGAGCTATTTCGGGTGCCGATTTGGGCTAGTTTAATATTTTTGGAGCCATTTTAGGTGCTGATTTGGGCTGGTTTATGCACAATTGTTTAAGCCATTTTAGGTGACAATTTTTGTTAGTATATGCACTGTTTTTGGAGCTATTTGAGGTGACAACTTAGGCTGGTTTATGTACTATTTTTTGGAGGCTTTTTAGCTACCAATTTTGAGTGTTTTGTGGTCTGATTTCGAGTATCTATGGCACTGTTTTAGGTCTTTTTTAATACAGCTTTGGGTTTTGGCCCCTTTTGTTTTGATTTTTATAAGCGGATCGGTCTCTTTTCCTTTTATGTTGTTTTGATTTGGTTTCTCTTTCTTGCTAGATGGTTTGATTTGCGCGCTTAAACTTAGCTATAAGTGTGCATAGCATAGCAATATAGGTGTCATCGAGCTGGCTTTTAATTGGACAGTTTTGGTTTTAAGTGCGGTGATGACAGTGCTTGTACAGGCTATAATGGGGGAATAGAATGACATCTTCTGCATCGATGACGCTGATAAGGTGAGAGCGATATCGTGTCTGTGTGTCTTGAATAATGAGATTCTTATATTGCTTCTTGACTTAACACTTGCATTCTGTGAATATTATACTCCTTCAAATATTTATACGGACATTACATTTCTTCACACATTTACATAGACACTACATTTCTTCACACATTTACACATACACTACACTCCTTCACATATTTACACAGACATTACATTTCGTCACACATTTACACATGCACTACACTTCTTCACACGATTCTGAATACTACACACTTCAAATTTTTACAGTGTTACGTTTTTCGTTTACGCAGGCAGTACAGTTCTTCACACATTTCCACAGACAAATAAATAAATAAATAAATTAATAATAATAATAATAATTCATTTGCAACGACATTACTTTTGACTATTAAACAAGTTCTGTGTGCATGAAAAGTTAAATAAACTTTTGAAAAAAATTCTATTAAGGTCCACTGGTTAATTGTTTCGATTGTTGTTAAGAGTTGCCCTCCTTCGATAGTTTGGGTTGGTAGCTTTTATCTAAAGTTGTATTATAAAGTACATAGCCCGCTCTGTTATACTTTATATGAATTAATTAACAGCAAGCGAGCTTTCACGTGTCACCTGTTCTTTTACATACATAAGCTCATGTTTGATGTGTTCATTAAATCCTTAGCTATACCTGTTTATTTTCACATATAATGCTAACCTTACAACAGTATGAGAGGTCAAGGTATGCATTTATAGTTATTCTTGTAATCTCTTACTACTTTGCTTTACTTTCCTATTCTTACTTTATCATGCATATCTTACTTACATTACATACCTACAAAACAATAAAAATACATTTTCAAAAATTAATACGCTTTAAGCATAGTGAACGCCCTTAATTCACCCCTTTTAGATTTACGAGAATCTCTCGGATGAGGTAAACTAGGTTGCTAACAGAAATTCTCCTGTCTAAATGACCTTAATAACTCATTTAGAATATGTAAATTCAAAAGAAAATAATGATGTCGGAATGATGAAATTGTTGGATCTTAACCTGTGTCGCTCAAATTAAATGAAAATTACTCCCTGAACATTTCAACATTTAAACAACAAAAACAAACAAACAAAAAAATGACGTATATGCACAAATCTCGAGCGCCCAAGCCACAAATGACTACTTCTGTTGAAGACTGGAACCAACTTCATTGTAGCATGGCCATGAGCTTAGGTTGAGCGACGGGGAGGATCTTCTTCAACAATCTTTCGCCTGGTCTAAATAAAACTCTTAGGACTTCGAGTAACTCGAAACATTGCGATGTAAAATCCTCGCACCTCTTTGGTCTTCACATGCCTGCTCTAACTGGCGACCCGACATGATAACGCATTAATGTTTGCTTCCGAATGTAACTTTGACTCAATTTATAAATATAGCGTAGTGTACTTAAAAATTAATATTATGTAAATTTAGAAAATATTTTTACCTGGCAGAATTAACTAACATGATATAATCTTGATTCAGTAATATAGAGTTTTTAAGCAAAGACCTGAGTATCGATCAGGGAAGAATTATAGTGATAAATTTTCTATACATAAAAAATAAAAAAAAATTTTATTTTATATTTTAAATTTGATTTTAAATTAACATTAATTTACTAGATGCAAATAAAGAAAACAATAATAAGAAAATAAGTTTTATAGAAATACATATAAAATATGGCTTTCTTTCCTTCAATTAATCTAAGATTTTTAAGATAATTTAATAGTTGGAAATTTACATTATATAGTATTGTGCTAAATAGAAGCATTCACCAATGCTTTACCACTGATCCGTACGCAAGATAAATTTGGCTAATTTACGTAAATTAGGATGTATTGTTAGTAAGAATGGAGTTGTCTGGCTCACACTTCTAGATGCGGAGGTGGTTAGTCGGCCACATACTAGTGACCCTTTCCTAATGTTATAGAATCAAATTATAAGAATTTAGTCATCCTCTAAGAACTTATCAATTCTCATACTTTAATTCTTCTCTTCACATTTATTTGCGCTTATTGAATAGCCCACATGGCCTTAATTGCAAGGATTCATGTGACATTTACAAGTTAAGAGTTCTTCTCCTTCAAGGTCTCAAAACTCTTGACAGGTTTTAATAATTCAAATGACCAATTTAAAAAGTAAAGTAAGATCGGTATTAATGTCGTCACAATGTTTTGAAAATATTTTGAATTTCAATTCTCCATCGAATCTTTATATTATCTTATCTATCACTTCATAATTGAAGGAAGAAAGTAAACTAACTACTCAAAACTCATTAAAAATAAATAACAAAACATGATAATTAAACTTTGAATCAAATATAAAAATACTTATCTCGAAATATTTCTTCTACGAGATCTTCGATTCTACGCTCCGCGGTGTAATGAACTCCGGATGTAATAACTTGAAAATAAACTCACTAAACTAAAAAAAAGTGGCCCTAAATTTCTCTCTCTATTTCTCTCTAAGGATGAGATATCTGAAGTGGATAAGAGAAAGGTTCTGATAGGAGGGGCATTTCTGAAAAATGGACCCTTATTTATAGGCTTCAAGGGATGCCTTGAAATTTACCTTTTCAAAACATGTCCACATTCAATGAATCTTCTAGAAGGTCGGTCTGGCGCCTAGGCGCAGGACACCGCATCCAGTTCTTGGCACCTCTTCACTTTGGCTCGCACCTCTTCGTGTTTAAAATCGTTTTGGAGCGTCAGGATGCGATGTATCATGTCCTATTATCAAGGAACAGCGCTAGTCTTCTAGAATGTCCAATAACCGCTCATAATTAAAAATAATCGATCAAACGTTATCAAAAAACTTGGCCAGTTTTGTATCGAGTACGGCGCTACAGGCGTGAGCCACGCGCCCGAATATAATTTTTTATACTTTTTGTATTTTGCTGTTTGCTCATTTTGCTCCTTTTTTCTTTTTAGACCTTTTACATTACCTACATCCAAAAACACAAAAAATACCTTTCATTAAAATATAATATCTTTATAAATTAATAAGAATTAAGACATAAAAAATAGGTATTTTTTATAAATCACTTGCTTTAGGTTCCGAGGTTATCATGTGATACGACGTAAACCCTCTTATCTCCGTGGGCTATTTGCATAATTAGGTATTATGCAAGTGTAAGTCCCAAATAATAAAATTTACGAGTTAATTGACTTAAGTAACACCATCTCCAAAATGCAGCCACACATTAGGATAGTTTAGAAAGTCACCGAGCGTTCTCCTCGAGATCCTTGATGTCCCCTACCTCTTCTTTCTTTTGGACACCTAAAATAACTCTCCCACTTGGTTCTTTTCCACTTAATTTTCCGCATCCTACCATGAAAACCTAGGCCTTGAATTGATGAATTTTCAAGAGTTTTCTCAAGTGACCTCAGTAATTTGTGATGTAATTAACTATAGGGGCTTAACCTTATAAGGAACTTGGAACCCAGGTAAAATAAACCCTACCTAATCCTTATATTAGGTATGGGAACTTGTCAGTCAGACGTAAAAGGTTTAGAGACAAAAAAGATGTCACAAATCTCTTAATATGTATGATTGGGTCCATCGCTGAGGTAACACTTATCTTCTAGGAAGGTGTTGTATTTACGGTATCGGACACGATTAGGTAAACTATTAAACGATTGAGTTTCATTCGTCTCATTTTTAAAATTAAAACACACTATTTTCAAAACCAAAATTATATACACTATTTAATTACAAGAATACTTTCAAAAAGACCAAAAGTTGATCGACAGGATCGCGTCAGCCGAGACTAGTTCTCTCTGATTATGATCGAGGGTTTTTGTCTCAGACCACTATTCTTTCTTTGGCATGCCTTGCTCATTTATTTCTCGGATATACATAATCAACTCCTTCGAATTTGGGAGCCATCTTTTTAAAGATCCTTAAACAGAAGGGTTATAGAATCTTTAGGATTTAGTGTGGGTTGGTCCCCCAATAGGTGTGGTAGGTTAGGAGTAGTTTGTCGAAGCGAGGTTCAATGCCGGCCACTCCTTCTAAATCTCGGGCGGGGTCCTACATTCCTCTTTGGAGTCGACTTGTTGTGAGCAAGGTGAACTGAAATTTAACAAAGCGAAAATCTCTATTTAAACTTCAAACAATACATAAAATTTGAAACAAAAAAAATATATGAATAAATTTCAAAGAATGTCCAGTTCATACGACAATTGTATTAGCTTGAGTAACTCCGCCGAAGTTAGCACGAGACATCACCGACCTTTGAAAATTCTTCAAATGACAGGAACAATGTCTTCACCAAAGTTGATTTTTTCTTTCTCCACCAGAATGAAGTGCTCTTAGCTAGAGCGAGCAAACTGACTCGGTGGTTATCAAGTTTGGACAAGGATTCGACAATATTGAAGCTAATTTCGGGAATGTCACTGTCATAGTGATGAAGTCTAAAATAGATAAGATCTCTGAGCTTGTTGTGGAGTTTAACTTGGTCTCTTAAGAATTCCCCCTGAAGTGGGTGTTGATTAAAAAGAATTACATTTATTATTTGTAAAGTCTTTTCTAAGAACGCGTTGGAATTTGCTGCGGGGAATTTGTTTACCTTCTACCTCACAGTTCACCACCTCATGTGCAGGTCCCTTGGCTTCATGAGGAAGTGAAGGATATTTTATGGAGGAAAGTCGATTGATGCTTTATCAGTCACTTTTCGTATTTGATTGGATTCGAATTCAGCTTGGGTACGTGACCAAGGAACAAGAAGAACGCAGCGGGAAGTTCAAGAGCCGAGCATCCTCGACATATCTACCACCATCCACAACATAACCAACACTATAACAAGAAACATCTACATCGATCTGACAGGCTTTGATCGCTTACTCATCTCGATAGGGGCCACACCGGATGGATGAAAGACAGGTATGCAGAATTGACTATTGAAGAAAGTATATTCTTTAAATGACGAGTAGTGAAGATATTCATGGATCTAATCAAATGCCTAAATTTGGGTACCCAAATCCAAGGAGACTAGAGGAAGTAAATAAGAAGTTTGACTAATTATGGCAATATCCTGGTGCTTGGTATAACATAGAGATGTTCTTGACTTTAAAAAGTGGCTCGATAAGAACTTGAAAAATGGGAACATAATGTTTTCGAAAAGGTAGTTGACGGAGACTTGAAAAAGGTTCTATCAATATAATTTCGATTTGACCCCAATTGTTCCAACTGGCTTCCACATGACTATGCCAATACTCGAGGAAAGAAATGACACTCATAAAAGCCCTTAAACTGGCCTTAAAGTTATCAAAGAAAAGACAACTGTGACTTTGTTGTAGAGACTCCGAGCTGACATTGCACAGTTATCCAAACAACGAAGAAGGTATACATATGATGAAGACTACGATATATTAGATTACATGGAGGAAGAATTCTCATAAATCAACATTATTGAGACTAGAGACACATCATTCTCACGCAATGCTTCGTTACCCACCAAGGAGAACGCCGAGGATGAATTTTAAAGGACCATTCAAAAACACGATAAAAAAATTAAACGCCTCAAAAAGAAACTAGAAAAGTGATGATTGTTGTGGCCACTATTCAAGGATAGTCATAGTCACCACTGATAGCATTTCTAGAGGTGCACCAGCCAGAAATCATTCAGATCGCAGATGAAGATAAAAGTTCATCCTAGAACATGATACCAGAAAAGCATATCAGGAAAATGGTTGAACAATAGGTAAGAGAAAACCTGACTCAGTCAAAGGGAGTGTCGACAAATTTTTAGGTTGAGTGTTTAATTTAAATTTATATATATATAATTTGGAAAATAGCATTTTTATTATTTTTTTTAAAAATAGTTTTAAGTTTGAAAAATTTTAAAGTATGAAGTCAAACTGATCTCACACCTCGAAAGTTTATATAAACGAGCACCACATCACAAACCATGTATCTATCCCGAGGAATAGATACACTGCTTGATAATGGGGCTCAATTTAATAAACTAATAGATTTGTGACATCCGTTTGGTCTGCGAACTAATTTTATAAGTCGACAAATTTCCCCTAATTAATATAAAAGAATTAAGCAGGGTTTATTTTACCTGGGTTCTTAAAGTTCCCTATAAGGGCAAGCCCCTATAGTTATTTATATCCTAAGTGACGGGAATCACTTAAGAAAACTCTCGATAATAATCAGTGGTTTTGCTTTCAAGAATTTCAAAATTTAAGGTTTCAAAGGATTAGATTTTGGAAATTTCAATAGCGAATAGATCAAATTTGGAATAGTTATTTTAGGAATCCAAAGGAAGAAAGGTACGAGAAGCTGAGGATCCAAGAGGAATCTTGACAACTTCCCGAACTATCCTATTGTTTGGCTTCAATTTGAGAGTTTACTTAATGTTTCAATTCTGAAAATTTTAATTAATTAGGGCTTATACTTGTATGACATGATCATACAAATAGCTTGGAAGATGTGAGAGTTTATGTCGTACCAAACGACTACCTCGGAGTTCTAAAGCGAGTTAGGGCTTAATTAGCATAATATGATTGTGCAAATGCCTAAAAAGAGGTTGAGGATTTATGTTGCACTAGGAAAACTACCTTGAAATCCTATGGCTTGGTTATTTAAACTAAGGAAGGGTTAAGCTGGTGAAGACTTATTTTGCTGTCGACGATGGCCATGCTGCCCACTATGCTTTCTTCGAGCTCCTTGTTGTTGCAGAAGGTTTAGTTTTAGAAAGTGGCAATCAAGAGATGATAGAAGTGTTTTGGTTTAGAAATCTTAAATTTTGAGATGTCTTAGTGTTTTAACTAAAATAAATCTTAATTTTGATTAAGCAGAACCGATTAAGATCCCACGATTCCATTATCCCAGCACCGCTATTTTCGTCAGATTCACTTAGTCCAAATGAATTCGCTAAACTCAACTGAATGAGTTCCACACTTTCATTTCGACAGTGGGAAATCTCGTTAGCAACACGTGTGTTACATCATCTGAGGGATTCTCAATCATCCAACAATACGTTTTAATTTAGTTGTTATTGTAGTTTTTGTTGTTTTGTTTGTGATTAAATTTTGAGTTGTTTTATATTTTGAATGTTGTGGCAGTGAATTTTATCTTGTTGTGATTTTTAATTTAGTTTTGGTTCATTTTACGGCTACCCTAAAGGTTTCAGTTTTCATGCAGGTTGACATTGTTGTTTAACATGCAAGCTTGCAGTAAAAAGA